>MCJB01001581.1:1814-51720 GCA_002018475.1 Nicotiana obtusifolia
CCCCCCCGGTACTTTTAGGATCACAGTACCACTAATTGATCATTGAACTGGACGAGTATGATATGAACCATGACTAGCTGATGCACCACGATGAACCGGATGAGCCATCTGAGCGGGCTTGTAAGGTCGAACCCTACAGTGATGTGACTAGCCTCCAGATGAGGTACCATAGAAACCACTTGAACTACGGGGCCTCTTGTCCTCCCGCTCCTCGCGCTCAAGCCTACAAACCAACTCTAAGCGCCTAGCAATCTCGACCACCTGGCCAAACCTAACATCTGTCTCAACCTCTCCAGCCAAACTAAAATGTAGGTCATAGTTGAGGCCATCAATTAACCTCCTGATCCTCTCTCTCTCTCTCTCTCTCTCAATAGGAACCAACCACACTACATCACGATCCAAATGTGCAAATCTCATCTCATACTGAGTCATTGTCATACCTTCTAGTGTAGCTACTCAAATTGCGTGTGCAACTCCTCTTTACGAGTGTGTGGGACAAACTTTTCTAAGAAGAGAACTGAGAACTCATGCTACGTAAGTGGTGCTGCGCCAGTTGACCTACTCAACTCATGAGCCTGCCACTATTTGTAGTCTTCCCCAGTCAGCTAAAATATAGTAAATGCAGCCCTACTGCTGTCCAATAAACCTGCTATGCGAAGAATCCACTGAAACCTATCTAGAAAATCCTGAGCATCCTCTGACTCTACTCCATTGAATATTAGAGGCTTAAGCCTCCCAAACCGTTCTAGTCTCTTCTACTCCTCATCAATCATAGGTAGGCCAACCTCGGTCCGATCAACTACAACAGGCTAGGGTGGTAATACCCCTGATGTCTGGAGTCCCTGAGCTAGCTGCTTTGGAGTATGGATGTCAGGAGTCTGGGCACCTCCCCCAGCCTGTGAGGTGACTGGCGCAGCTGGAACTGAAACCGCCTGAGCAAGGCACGTGCATACCGTCAAAATCTGGCCAAGGCCTCCTGAAGGCCTGTGATAACAATGGGCACTGTTGGTGCCTGAGTTGGTCCCACCGGCTCAACAATATCTGGTGTCTGATCCTCAGCTGGAGCAATTGGTGGCTCCACAGGTGTTGCTTTGGCTGTAGTACGAACCGCACCTCAACCTCTACTATGGCCTCGGCCTCTCGCGGTCCTATCTAGTGGTACTGGTGGTCGTACGCCTGATCCGGCCGTACATGTCCTCACCATCTGCAAGAGAATAGAAGAGTAGAAGTTCAGAATTCCGGAATCACAAACACGCAGGACAAGAATGTAAGAAAGTGAAGTTTCCAAATGGTTCGGTAGCCTCTCGAAGATAAGTACAGACTTCTCAACCGATCCGCAAGACTCTACTAAACTTGCTCATGATCGTGAGACCTAAGCAACCTAGTGCTCTGATATCAACTTGTCATGACCCAAAATCCCAACCCGTTATGATGGTGACTAACGCACTTGCTAGGCAAGCTGACATTCACATAACAGCCAAAAGTTTGAATAAACATTTCAATATACTTAACAGCGGAAATATCATAATTCTCTAATAAAAACAATAAAAAAACCTACTCAACAACCACCAAAATATGGTGTCAACGAGTACATGAGCACTAACGAGTATCAAAAAAAAATAAACCAAAACCTTAGTACAACTGTCTGAGTAAGAGAAAAGTACTGAAAAAAATAAAGGAAAAGAGAGTTAAGATCTGCGGACGTCATAGCAGCTACCTTGAAATCTCCAAGCAAGTACTAGCACAGTTCTAGCAACTACCACGTCCAGATGTACATGAATATGCACACAAAGTGCAAAGTCTAGTATGAGTACAATCAACCCCATGTACTCAATAAGAAACCGAACTAACATTGGGATGAAAGCAACGACGAGCTCAGAAGAAGATAGTTAGAGTCCAATATAATGACAACACATGTATAATGATGACAATAACAATAAACAACTCAGAGGAACTATCTTAATCAGCTCGTTCATGTTACAAAAATTTAGACATGCCTTCAAGTTCACAATTAAAGCCTAACACTAATAGGAACATGTCAATTACAGCTAGCATGAGGAATGGTACATCTTTATACCTACATGTAAAATATGCATGTCAAATGAATGATTCCACAATGATATTCCCTAGTACTCACACTCTCAGAATACTCAATTTGTCTGTCAAATGCCCACTCAACACACACATAATCACTCAGTATTGTACGGGTGCCTAACATAAATGCTCCTTAACAAAGCACGTGCATATATCACTATGCCTGTGCTCACTGCTGGTATGTCAGACTCGGAGGGGTGGATCCTGCCTAAGCCCTAATCAAAGCCTATAGGCCTGCTGCGGGCTCCAGCTCGGTTCAAATAATAATAATAATAATAATAACAATAATAACAATAATAATAATAACAATAATAACAATAATAACAATAATAACGATAATAACAATAATAATAATAACAATAATAACAATAATAATAACAATAATAACAATAATAATAATAATAATAATAATAATAATAATAATAATAATGATGATGCCAATATAGCCTGTTGCGGCGTGCAACCCGATCCACAATAACACTTTCAATACGGCTCTACGGCCCACCTCAATCACCAATCTCTCAAGTCTCAATGGCTCACAATCTCATACCCCTCGGCCAATCAATGATAACATGTGATGCAATAATGAATGATGAATAGATACTGAGATATAACATGCAAATAAAGAATTGTGACTAAGTATACAATTACAGTTAAAACAGATAACTCAAAACAACAAAAATAGCTCCATTAGGTCTCAACCAAATGAATACATAGCCTAAACATGATTTCTTATGTGAATCAAAGCTACATTACTCTAACAAGTAGAAATTTCACAGACAAAACAAGACCTGATAGCAACACAATTCAAAAATCAACCCGGATCATGATTTCCGCAAGGCACGCCCACACGCTCGTTGCCTAGCATGTGCGTCACCCCAACACAACACAAATAACACGTTTTTCCGGGATAAATACCCTCAATTTCAAGTTAAGAAATGTTATTTACCTCAAAACGTGTAAATTAATACTTGAACAAGCCTTTGCCTCGTGAATCGGCCTTTAAATGACCCGAATCTAGACAAAACAACTTAATATAATCAATATAACTATAGGAATCAATTCCATATGATAAAGCTAAGGTCTATAACCAAAATCGAAAAGTGAACCCAAAAAGTAAACCCCAGGCTCGCACCCTAGAACCCGAAGAAATTCACAAATTCCAAACTCCCATTCAATCGCAGTCCAACCATACCAATATCATCCAATTCAAACCACAAATCGACCCTCAAATCATCAAATCTTACTCTCCAATAACATAGTCTAAAATCCCAAATTTCCACCTCAAACACATATAAACTAGGTGTAATAATCAATGGGTAATTAATATTTATCAATAAAAATGATGAATCTTTACTTACCTCTTCAATTGTAGTGAAATTCCTCTCAAAAATCGCCCCTAGCAAAGTTCCACAAGTGCAAAATGAGAGAAAAACATGAAACCCTTCGATATAAGTTATGTTGGTCATTCCACACTTGCGGCTCACTTAACCACATATGTGGTTCCGCAGGTGCGACCCAATTGCGCATCAGCGGTCGTCCTGAAGCCTCCGCTCTTCCGCATCTACGGACAAACTTTGCATCTGTGAGTCCGCTTCAGGGTACAAACTTTGCACCTGCGCTTTCGCAAATGCAGTATCCCTTCCGCATCTGCAACCACTACCTTGCCCAGCTCAATAATCTTTCTGCGGACCATCTTGCGCAGAAGCGCATCCGCTTCTGCGGAATCACCTTCACATCTACTCTTCTAAACTTCCTTCACAAATCTCGCACCTGTGCACCCAAAGCCTCTTTTGCGGCTCCGCACCTGCGTGGTTTTTGCGCACCTGCGGCCAAAACCACGTAGGTGCGGTTACACTAGACCTGAAGCTTTAGCACTTTTTAAGTCCAAATCTCAATCCGATTTCAATCTCTATCACACCCGAGGCCCCCGGGACAAACATGATATGAGATTATGGCTTAAAGCCAAGTGGGGGAGCCTACCGTCAATGTTTGGGTCACATGGTCCTACGTGATTATAGTTTCTAGATTTTTGTATGGTGTTGGATTAATTATGAGTTGAAGAGGAGGAAATCAAGGGTAATTCGAGCAAGGAATTTGATGGATGTTTGTAACATTTTGTGTTATCAACTTATGGAGGTTGTATGATGACTCAGATTTGGTATTCCTTGTGAAGTTGATGTGCAGGGGGAGGATTCATTCGGTTGCTTCTTTTGGAGAATCATGTGCTAGCGTAGCAATAGTCATTTGGCTTGTTTGGTTATGTACACGGGACTGGCTAGAGTGCACGACTTTCAATAATGGTTCTAGTGGCTAAGGATTCAAGGTGTGGTGCCTAAGGATTTTTGGGTTCATTGTGTGGCTAAGGATTGAGTTTTGTAGCAGCGTTTGAGAGAGACTTGGGGTATTTCTACATCATTGTTAGTTCTGCAATGTGGTGTTAGAGAGATGGAAGAAACAACTTTGGATTTGTAGAAGGCCTCTTCGAAACGAGTGTATCAGTTGGAGGTACTATTGAGGGTATAAAATGGCTTATGGATATTGAGACAACGTGGTCTTATGATTTGGGGTTTCTCGGGATGAGTGTTGATTGAGATCCATTGTGTGCTGGGAAAGAATGAAGGCAAGTCAAGAGGAAATCTAAAGAAGTGGGGCCAGTTTAGTAGTGACTTGGATCAATATGGTAAGGGAAATGATCGGTTCCTTTGGTATGATAGGCCATACAGGTGTTTCGTCGCAATACCTGCGGGCTTGGCAGTCTGCTTAACTTAGTTGATTTAGAGAATTCAGTTCTGATGACTCAATTATGTGCAAACGGGTCCCGAAGAGTTTATGATAGTTTCGACCACAACTTGAGATTTGTATCTTCTATGATTACGGAAAATTGGATAAGTGTGTGATTTTGCTCTTGAAATAAGTTAAGGGAAAGGTTTCTAGCTAATGGAGTGCTTATTCTACTGGTGATTCAAGATTTATGATGGGATTCTCCTACTCTCGTATGATAGCATGATTGATGCGGTGAGCTATGTGGAATTGGTATTGAAGGGTCAAGGTTATGGTTTAGTTTTTACAAGGATGTCACGAGTTCGAGGTGGGGGGGGGGGGGAATTTTAGATGTTTAGAGTATGTTGGCACAATTTTGGTGTCGCCTGAGGATGGTGTGTTTACTGGAAGAGGCATTGTGTATTGATTTGCAGATGCTTGGCTGTCAATACAGAAATTGCATGGTTGGTAGCCATTGATGTTCAGATTTTTGTTACTTGGTGCGGAAGGTTGTGGGAGCATCTCCCATTGGGATGATGGTGTAGGTGTGACATATCAGTCAATTAAGTGGGAGAGATTGAGATTAGGCATGTAGATTCTGGTACTGTCGCAGATTGGAGAGTTTATGTATGAGAGACGAACTATTCCTTTGGTTGCAGACTATGGAAGTTTGTTCCAAATTTGACAGTTGATTGTTTGTGTCATGGATATGGTCATTGTGGATCTTGAAAGGATAGTTACCTATTTTGAGATGATCAAAATCTATTAATAGGTCCATTGGTAGGCTAATGTGAATGTATATTCTACACCAGATCGGACACGTTTATTCAGCATAACATTTGTCTATGGATGAATCTTCAGGCATGATGGATGTTATTCCTATCATCATATATTTCATGTGTTACTCTTTTATGCTATGTGGGTTGGAGGGGCCGTGATTATTGACATGCATGTTGTGGTCCTGTGTAGTCTCTATGGTGTTATATGAGCGAGATGGCTCTCGAGATGCTGGTTAGTCGTGCCTGGCCTTTTTCGTATCACATTATGCTATCCGTCTTCCTAGAGTTATGTTTATGCACTTGGTGTGCTTATGGTTGATGTACGTGTGTCTCGTGAGTATGATCCTTTGGGATCGATAGGTATCCCATGTATATTATTATGTGTGGATCGAGTGGCAAGCCACTATAGGTATGATATTGATCAATTTGCAGAAACAATCGGTTCCTTTGGGATGTTAGTATAGTAGCACAAATGAATGATATGTGATGTATCATGCGGTTGCATTTTGGCAGTTCATCTATGAATTGGTGGAGGTCATTGAAGTTAATACAGTAAAGATATATGCGATAATTAGATTGTGGGATAATTTCACGTATTGAAGTTGGGCTCAAAGGCTTAGAAGCGAAGGTTGTCAGAGAAGAACTTCAGTTGGGATGTGTTAATAGATTTGTATGCGGAAGTGACATGGGATCACTAGTGGTAATGTGTATGATGTGTTTATACAGCTAATTGATGGCTTTGGAATGACTCTTGGCATGTTTGAGGACGAACGTATGTTTAAGTAGGGGAGAATGTAATCGCCTAACTAATCGTTTTGAGTTCTAGCATCTCGTTTCATGATTTGAGACCATGAATGCGTTGATTTGATGTTTTATGACTTCAACATATGGTTGGTTTTGAATTTCCGAGAGATTCAAGTGTATCTTGGAAGACTAAATCTTATTTTGGAAGCTTTAAGTTGGAAGATCTAACCAAGGTTTGGCTTCTGTGTAAATGAGCTAGGATTGGTGACTTCAAGGTTATAATAGATTTGTATGATGATTTTGGATTTGTAAGTATGTTAGTATTGGATTTTGAATTTTCCTAGAAGAATTTGACACCATTTGTTGAAAGCTAGCAATTTGAACAACATAAAAGTTCATAAGTTTGATCAAGAGTTGACTTTGATGTTAGTGGACTCCTATTGGTGTTTCGAGACCTTGGATTGATCTAGCTGAATTGAACTTGTGTGCAAAGTTTAGAAGTAATCTGAAGTTTCTAAGTGTGGTTCAGACAATATTTTGAAAGAAAAAAGATTTAAGGACTTAAGAGAAATTTTATTTGGGTTGAGCCTCAATTCTTTGTTGTGATATTCCTGTGGGTGCTTCGAGTCTTTGGACAAGTCCATATAGGGCATTTGAACTTGTAGGAATGATTGAATGGGGTTCCCAGGGGATCGGGTGAGTTTCATTACATTTGGAGCAAGTTTCGGAAGAATTGAGTTGCTGAAACAGGACTTTTCTGCAGATGCCATAATTTCAAAGATTATTTCTCCCAATCTGTAAAGAATTTTGGGATGAAGTTTTGATAACATTATAGCCCTTGGAGTCTAGTTTCTAGTGGTTCAAAATATTTGTTATTTCGACTTTGTACATGGAGTAATGGCCATTTTACCAGAAAGGTGTCAGTGTAGATTTTTTAACTTGTCACAACCAAAACTCTCACCTCATGCCATGATGGTGCCTAGCCGTACTTGATAAGCAAGCCAACTCACACTCAACAGAATGAAGTTCAATTTTCTTTAGTTAATAGAGTTATATCATGATAAAAGTAGGAATAAGTTCAGAGCGATAAAATATCTGATAAAATATAAGATAGTCTAACCACGACCCAAACAGTACAACCCCTAAGAACTAGGTGACACAAGTACACGAGTAACTACTGAACAAGTATAAGTCTGAATACATGATCACAACGCTCTGTGCAAAAGAAAATAGACAAGAGATAAATAAGGACGGGGACTCCATGTATGGAAAAGTTTCCTATAACACACTCCTACTCAGCTCAAAGGGTACCGCAATACCAGCCTCAGAACCTGCACAAAAATATGCAGAACCGTAGTCTGAGTACATCACAGTCGGTACCCAGTATGTATCAAGTCTAACCTCAAAGAAGTAGTAGCGAGACAAGATGCATCAGAATACTTACAACATAGAAATAATAACAAGAATGGAGCTGGAACATTAAATATCCTCATGATTAATAGGTAGCAAGATATAAAATAGTCGAAACACCTAAAGTAAGCTTTTTAAATTCAACAGATAATCATAATGTTGCTCAAGTATGGCAAGTAAGGCCGGCATGCTTCAATCAATGGATTCGAGGCTCCCAACTAGCATATATACATGGGCAATAGTTAGCATTTAAATGAATACGTCTAAATGAATCAAGAATATGAATACATGCTCAAACAGGTACAAGATCCATGTATCCCAATATAAAATCCATGTATCACAATAACCTAATACAAAATTCATGTACCGACATGCTCATGGGGCCCGAAGTAGCATGGGTAATCACCTGACTCCAGAGGAATGGTACCAATCCATGCGCAAAAAGGGGAATAATAGCAAACCCTCATGATCGGATATCCGCTCATTATGTCACGTGCCATAATTGTATTTGAACCGGACGTCTTCCTTTTCATGCCAAACTTTCAGTCCAAATCAGGTATTCAAATATGATATATATGCATATACCCAAGAATTACAGATAAAATATGCACAGGACTTAATAAAAATCATACCCATATGTGCTCATGAAATCTCTATGTGACTACAGACAATTTAAGCAATTCAACATCTCAAGTATAAGTTTCCATGCCTTCTTAAATGATCATAATCCTAAGCATGATTTCTAATATGAGTAAGAGAGGAAATCTTGTCACATAAGCCAAACAAATCTTGATCAAGTGAGCACATAGTCAAAACAAGGCATACAATATTCAAATTCTACCCCGGTCATTATATATACTCGGTAAGTGCATATAGGCTCGCCACCACGTATATACACCATTCCCAATACCTTAAACACATAGAAAGCAAGTCAAATCCTAGGGGTTTCCCTTTTAACAAGGTTAGCCAAGAGACTTATCTTTTCTCAAGCTAGCTTTAACCACAAATCGCGTCAAAATCATGATTTAGCCCTCTAATCAAGCGAATCCAAGCCAAACATCATCCAAGGAAGTTAAAAAATGCAATAGGAAGCGATTTCAATCCATAAAGCTTCGATCTTGAAGAATTCTTCAAAAGTAAACCCAGGCCCGCGTGCCCGAAATCCAAAACGAATACCAAAATTCGATGACCCATAACCTGTCGAGTTCAAATATATAATTAGTTTCCAAATTTGGGTCCAAAATGATGGCCAAAAACTCAAAAATTCTCTCTTAATGTGTAGACCAAACTCCAAATTTTCTTTCAAAATTCAAAGTTTTAGGTGTATTAATCCATGGATAATCAATATATATAAGCCAAATCCAAGTAAAAATTGCTTACCTCAAATAAAGTAGAGAAATGTTTCTTCAATTTCTCCTATTCTCAAAGTCTAGGGATTAAAATATGAAATAACGGCAAAAGTCCCAAAATTGGAAACTTAATAGGTCTGCCAGCATCCTTTTCACGATCGCGAGAAACTGCTCCGCAATTGCGAAGCACAAAACATTGCGACCTAGAGACGAAGCACAAAATAGATGATGGTGATGCCGAAGAAACGCAGAGTGCATTGAAAGGAGAAGCTTCCTTACGAGGTAAATAGGAACTTGAGATACTCTTCATTATTACCTTTCATTAAATGCTGATAATGTACTTGTTCCCGTAGATCCTTACATTCGGGGACGAATGTTCCTAGGGGGGGGGGAGTGTTACAACCGGTAATTTCATACGTTAAAATACGCTGTGAGATAGTCTACATATAAGAGCCTAAGAACCCAGAAAATAGATCAAAAAGCCAAGAAAAGAGCAAAGGTGTCGCGAAGTTGAATATGCTACTGCAAAACACAAATGCGGACCGCATATCCAACACCAAGATCACAAACTGAGACAGATTTCTGGACAGAAATATGTGTCAGAAATGCGGTCAGTATGCGACCGCATAATGCAAATGCGGACCGCAAATGTGACATCCTCCATCGCAGAATGGAACAAAGTTCAGGGCTGAAATCAGCGTCAGAAATGCGACCAGAATGCGGTCGCATTGTTGAAAATGCGAACCGCAAATCTGACCCTTCTGCATCGCATAATGTAACAAATTTCTGGGTTGAGATTTGCGACCAAAATGCAAACCGCATGTCGTGTTTGCAGCAGAAATGCGATCGCAAACCTGAAATATCAGACACGTGTGTCACTTATTGACAGGCCTATAAAAGGGGTCCAACCCAGTTCTTTCTTCATTTTTCTGAACTCAAACTCAGTAGAAGGACCACCAACGACTCCTCTCACAGTCCCACATGATCTCTAAACAATTTCTTCCCCTTCCAAGCTCTAAATTGAAGAAGAATCTAGTAATTGAAGAACCAAAGAAAAGCCCTAGCTGAGTCTCCTCCTTCTGCCAGCCATAATTGAGAGTGAGACTTAGAAATTGAAGAATCAAGGGAAAAGACTAGATAATCCACATGCAAGGTAAGTTATTACTCCCTTTCATGCAACCTTCTCTTGGGAATTCATGATATGTTGTTCCATGCATGTAAGTATTCATGGGAGGGTGATTGGAAACCATGAATTCAAGACAATTGCCGCTAAATGGAATGGGTTATGGTTATTTTGGGTTGTAGATGAGCTGCATGTGTTATAACTATGCTTGATAAGATTTAGAGGAGGAAGGATGTGGAGAAGCACCATGCAAAATTTGGGGATTATGATTAATGATAGCTATGACGTCTAGTGAGTAACGATTGAACTGTTCTTTAATTATAGACTAAGGAATTGTAGCAATTGCGTAGCTTGAGAACTGACGCAGTATATACCAGGTATGTAAGACTATACTGTTCTTTCTTTTGCACGACTCCTATTGAATATAATGCAACGAGCCCCAAAAGAATACTCTATTCTTAGAAGCTAGGGTTGCTTATATTGTTTCCCTCTTATGGAAGAACTGCTCTTGTTCTTATGATATCAATGTTGTGGGTATTTCCTGAGTCTTATAAGGTTCATGATAAAGAGATATTCTTAATTACGTGAAAAGAGGATAACAGTCGTATGTCACTCGAAAAGGCTTAGAACATATTTTCATGAGTTGAGCATGTATTATATATATGTGTAATCTAATTCCCTTGATCGAGCCTAATGAGGGCCGGGTATGTTGTGACCGAGCCCTATGAGGGCCGGATATGTTGTGACCGAGCCTAATACGGTCGGGTATGCTATGATGATGATGACGAGCCCACAGAGGCATATGTAAATATTCAAAGATGATGACGAGCCCACAAAGGCGTATGTAAATGTATAAGATAATGACTATGTAAACGTATATGATAACGATAAATGTATATAAAAATGGTAAGCCCACAGAGGCGTATGTAAATGCATATGAAAATGTAGATCGCCGGTTGGATGGTTCGAAGCCGGTGAAACCGGATTATATGGGCCAGATCTGATTCACCAAGCCCTTGAGAAAATGAAAGTGATACAGGAACAATTGAAGATAGCACAAAGCAGGCAAAAGTCCTATTCTGATGTCTGACGTCGTGATCTAGAGTTTGAAGTGGGTGATTGGGTGTTCCTGAGAGTTTCACCAATGAAGGGTGTCATGCGCTTCGGAAAGAAGGGTAAACTGAGCCCAAGGTACATCGGTCCATACAAAATCCTTCGACGAATTGGACATGTTGCTTATGAGTTAGAACTACCATCCGAAAGGGAAATTGTCCATCCGGTATTCCATGTGTCCATGTTAAGGAAATGTATCGGAGATCCTTCTCGGGTCGTCCCCATCCAAGACATACAGATTACAAAGGATCTAACATACGAAGAGGTACCCGTGGCTATATTAGACCGACAAATCCGCAAGCTAAGAACAAAAGATGTAGCTTCCATTAAGGTGTTATGGAGGAACAAGAACGTGGAAGAAATGATATGGGAAGCAGAGGAAGAGATGAAGTCTAAATATCCGTACTTGTTCCAGGAAATAGATGATGGTGATGCCGAAGAAACGCATAGTACTGAAAGGAGAAGCGTCCTTACGAGGTAAATAGGAACTTGAGATACTCTTCATTATTAATTTTCATTAAATGCTGATAATGTACTTGTTCCCGTAGATCCTTACATTCGGGGACGAATGTTCCTAAGGGGGGAGAGTGTTACAACCCGTAATTTCATACGTTAGAATACGCTGTGAGATAGTCTACATATAAGAGCCTAAGAACCTGAAAAATAGTTCAAAAAGCCAAGAAAAGAGCAAAGGTGTCGCGGAGTTGAATATGCTACCGCAAAACACAAATGCGGACCGCATATCCAACACCAAGATCGCAAACTGAGACAGATTTCTGGGCAGAAATCTGTGTCAGAAATGCGGCCAGTATGCGACCGCATAATGCAAATGCGGACCGCAAATGTGACATCCTCCATCGCATAATGGAACAGAGTTCAGGGCTGAAATCAGCGTCAGAAATGCGACCAGAATGCGGTCGCATTGTTGAAAATGCGAACCGCAAATCTGACCCTTCTGCATCGCATAATGTAACAAATTTCTGGGTTGAGATTTGCGACCAAAATGCAAACCGCATGTCGTGTTTGCAGCAGAAATGCGATCGCAAACCTGAAATATCAGACACGTGTGTCACTTATTGACAGGCCTATAAAAGGGGTCCAACCCAGTTCTTTCTTCATTTTTTCGAACTCAAACTCAGTAGAAGGACCACCAACGACCCCTCTCAATGTCCCACACGATCTCTAAACAATTTCTTCCCCTTCCAAGCTCTAAATTGAAGAAGAATCTAGAAATTGAAGAACCAAAGGAAAGCCCTAGCTGAGTCTCCTCCTTCTGCGAGCCCTAATTGAGAGTGAGATTTAGAAATTGAAGAATCAAGGGAAAATGTAGATCCAAAAGAACACTCTTATTGAATATAATACAACGAACGAGCCCCAAAAGAATACTCTATTCTTAGAAGCTAGGGTTGCTTATATTGTTTCCCTCTTATGGAAGAATTGCTCTTGTTCTTATGATATCAATGTTGTGGGTATTTCCTGAGTCTTATAAGGTTCATGATAAAGAGATATTCTTAATTACGTGAGAAGAGGATAACAGTCGTATGTCACTCGAAAAGGCTTAGAACATATTTTCATGAGTTGAGCATGTATTATATATATGTGTAATCTAATTCCCTTGATCGAGCCTAATGAGGGCCGGGTATGTTGTGACCGAGCCTAATAAAGCCGGGTATGCTATGATGATGACGACGAGCCCACAGAGGCATATGTAAATATACAAAGATGATGAAGAGCCCACAAAGGCGTATGTAAATGTATAAGATAATGACTATGTAAACGTATATGATAACGATAAATGTATATAAAAATGGTAAGCCCACAGAGGCGTATGTAAATGTATATGAAAATGGTAAGGCCACGGAGGTTATGTATAAGATGATGATAATGATAATGAACATGTGTATGATGATGTTAGAAAGGTTATGTATATATGAATAAGCACACGAGCATGTCATGGTTAGCCGCCCTCAGAGGCGTTCAGATGGTACAGGTTATATGTTTCCTATCCTGACTTATATCATTGCTCTATGTTATGCTTTCCCGTCTTACATACTCGTACCTTATCCATACTGACGTCCTTTATTTGTGGACGCTGCATGTCATGCTGCAGGTCCTGATAGACTGATAGATGGAGCTCCCCCACCGCAGTAGGCTATCCAGTTCAGCAGATATTGGCAAGATTCATCCTTCAGACTTTCTATGGCCTTGGTATGCATTTTGTATAGGCATTTTGGGCGTGTCGGGGCCCTGTTCCGATGTAGGTTGTATGATGTATGTTTCAGTAGAGGCTCATAGACAAGTGTCGGTTTATGAACGTGTACAGACAAGTATTGAGTTATGTTTAGACAATGGGATGACTTATGCACAGCTGAATTGCCTTGTCGGCAAGTGTATGTATTCTGTTGTATAGCTTTTGCACAATGGCCGTGTTGGCCGTGGTATGTTGTATATGTATGCCTACGTCATGATGCAGTGTTTCTGTAGATATATGTGTATAAAATGTGTTGTTATCGGAAGGTCCGAGTTAATTATGATCATTGTTGTTATGTTTGCGGGCATTCACCGTCCTTCTAGATAATAAAGAAAGTAAGATAGCAGATATGAAGGGTACGCCGGCACTCTACGAGCAGGGTCCGGTGCCACGTCGCAGCCTTCCGGTTGGGTCGTGACACCCGAGATCGCGGAAGCCAATAGCCCAAAACATCACAAATGCGAGCCACTCTCATGAACGCAAATACCAACAAACCCTTTGTTTGATCTGGCCATGTGCAAACGCGAACACGGTGGTCTCCCTTCCAACAGCTCGCAAACGCGAGGCTAAACATGCGAACACGGAGCATAAAGCTCAAGCTACCAAAACCCACATCGCGAATGTCACTTCCAGGACTGCGAGCGCGATCAACAAAATGCCCATCTTCCAAAAGACACTACACAATTGCGAAGAGTCAGCCGCGATCGCATTGCTCATAAGATGCACCAAAAAACCAGCTTGCAAATGCAACCAAAATGGTCTAAAACCACCCCGAATCGCACCCGAGCCCCTCGAGACCACGTCCAAACGTACCAACAATTCCAAATACAATATCTAAACTTATCAAAAGGATCAAAACACAATAATTGAAGACCAAAATCATTCTCTTAACTTCCAAGCATTCTAACTTCGCTTACCTCGTCTTAATCACGTTTACACATTCTAGATCACAACCAAACTTTGTACACAAGTCCCAATCAATCAAATGAACCAGCCAAAGTTTCGGAACCCTAGTTCAAGCTCGAAATCATTAAGGTAAACTCCCAATCAAACTTATGAACTCTCCAATCTTCCAACTTGCCAACTTTTGACAAATAGGGCTAGCATCTTTTAGGAACCACCAATTCCAAATTCGAACACACGCATAAGTCCGAATTCATCATACAGACCTATTGAAACCATCAAATTCCGATTCAGAGGCCGTTTACTCAAAAGTCAAACCTTGGTCAACTCTTCCGACTTAAAGCTTCCAAATTGAGAATCATTCTATCAAATCAATCTTGAATCATGCTAACATCAAAACTAACCATATACGTAAGTTATAATACATCATATGAAGGTACTCAAGGTCTAAGACTATTAAACAAAATACAAAAGCTCAAAAGGACTAGTGGGGTCGTTACAGAATTATTCTGGTTTGCGATGGTTATGCGGCTAGTGAAGCAATTATGTGCCCCGCAAAGAAATTATGCGGTCACCTAGGCACCTTTTTGATAGATACTTCGGAAAGCTATTTAAGGCCGAATTTTATGATCTTTATTTCATTTCCCATCTTTTGGAGCTCATTTTGAGAGGTTTGATTCTAGGGTTTTACCTACAAGCTTAGGATAACTGATTCTAACCTAAATCTATAATTTGTACATGAATTTATCACTAGATATAATATAAAAATATGGATTTAAAAACAAGAGAAACTGAGGTTTTTGAGACCTAGAGCTAGAATCATCCAATTGAGTTTTGAGTATCCAAATGAAAATCTACACACATATTTGGACTCGTGGGATTATTGGTCATCGGAATTTTTTCTTGGTTGGGGGTTTTGACCATGTGGGCACGGATTGACCTTTTTTGACTTTTTTTGTTTCTTCAAAGACTGGAGATTTATTGTTTGGAATTGATTCCTATGAATTTATTTGAACTTATTAATTATTATTTGGCTAGATTTGAGCCAATTAGAGGTAAATTCTAAAGGAAAAGTGACTTCGGAGCTTTTGACTAGCCCAGATGAAATAATTTTCTTGCCTAGCTTTTGTTTGGGGAAAATATTTCTAATAAATGCTATTATTTGTTATATGCGGGGGTGATGTATGTGTGAGGTGACGAGCGTTTATGCATGTGCTATAATTATTCATGCTTGGGGTAGATTCTAGATACTTTACACCTGTTGGATTGTGTGTCCTTTTTTACTTATATTTTACTTGAATTTTATGACAACATGAGCACAATTGACCATGCTAGAGATCATGTTTTAGCTTATGAAAGATTAAGTTAACATGATGGACTTTTCTTGAAATTGTTAATGTACTTGATTTGGCCGTAGTCATACCATATATCAAGAACATATATCTATATCCATGATTTTTGTGATAATTGAGCTTCCATTTTCATGCTAATGATCGTGTTTAGAGCTTGCCGCGATATTTGGACAAGATGGCTCTTAATTATTGTTGTGTCTGTGGTACTATAGTCATTCTTATCTCTCACATAATATATTATGCTTACTCATATTCATGCATCCCATTGTTCTTGGTACTAATATACATACGTATAGTGAGGATGATAGATATTGCACGATAGGTGTTTTCATACAGGTGAAGATGAGAACTACTAGCACGATGGTTATTTCCATGCAATTTGATATGATATTAGCATGATGAGAGTTTTCAAACAATTTGATATGATATTGGCTCGGTGGGTATTTTGTACAGTGAGGATGAGAGTTAATGGCTCGGTGGGTATTTTTGTACAGTGAGGATGAGAGTCACATATCATATTATGTTTATTCTTCCCTCGCGCGTGTGTGTGTGTGTCTACATATATACATCATATCTTATATGCATCATATCTTGTATGCCACTGTTACTTGTCTATATCCTATCTTGTTGGTTACTATTACTTATATACATCCTATCTTATTTGTTATTGTTACCTATGTACATCCTATCTTGTAGGTTACTATTACTTATGTACATCCTATCTTATTTGTTATTCTCACCTATGTACATCTTATCTTGTTTGTTATTGTTACTTCTATTCAACCTACGTTGTTTGTTACTATTATTTACGTGTATTTATATATATATATATATATATATATATATATATATATATACACACACACACGCACACATACATACATACACACGCACACACACATCCTATCTTATATGCATCATATCTTGTATGCCACTGTTACTTGTCTGTATCCTACCTTATTGGTTACTACCACTTATGTACATCCTATCTTGTTTGTTATTGTTACTTCTATTCAACCTACCTTGTTTATTGCTATTATTTACGTGTATCCTACCTGTTTTTTTATTGTTACCTATATGATGCCTGACTCTGTCTAGAATGATATGATTGGGATCGGGTTGCACGCCACAACAGTGTTATCATTGGACCCAGTTGCGCGCCATAAACAAGCTATTCTTGAATTAGGTTACGTGTCTCAACGGTGTTATTATTGGATGGGCTTTCATGCCACAAGAGTGTTATGATTGGATTGAGTTGTTAGCTGCAACGGATATGATGTCTTGTGCTTATTTCGTGCATGTCATCGACATATGCACATTCTTGCATTCATCTTATGCAATAGTACTTGTTAATGAATTTATGAACACTTGGAGAATGTCCCATTGACATACATATTGAGTCTTTGCAATGCATTGACACTTAGACTCATGTTGGAACACTCGTATAAGTGCTAATTGGAAACTACTGAGAAAATGGACCTTTATCATGCATAGTTCCTTGCGAGCATGTAGAATTAGAGTTAGAGCTACTTCGTATAAATTTCCTTGATAGTTATTGCAGTCATACATGTTTTGGTCTTGTTATTTTGAAAAGTACGTTGTTGTCTTCTTCCGTTAATGTGCACCTTATTGCTTATATCTGTTGTTCTTTGGCTATTTTCTGATTATTTTTCTATCATTGTATATGCGTATGAACTGCACAATTTATATTAAGTGAGTATCTTTTGACTTAAAATATTGTCACTACTTCACAAAGGATAGTCAAAATACTTACTGAGTATATGAGATCGGTTGTACTCATAATAAATTTTTGTATCTTGCGTGCAGATTTTGGAGATAAGCGGCTGCGAAGTTCAAGGATGAGCATTGAAGGCTTTAGCATTCCAGACATTGACTACCATCAAGTTCATGGTAGTTTAGAATTCTTATTTCTATTTATGTATATTCAAACAGATAATGTATTTTTTTCTTGCCAACATTATGAAATTCCAAATCTTAGTTACCCATGACTTGTATTACTAGATCTTGAGGTAGTTGTATTTAAATTTTATATGCTTATTTCCATATCTATTGATAATCTTCTGTTTGAATAATGATCTATGTTAATTGGCTTACCTTGCCGGTTTAAATTAGATAATATCACGACTTGGTAGGATTTGGGTCGTGACATTCATTGGATCTTATCAACAAATGGTCATATTTTAGTCCATTTGTCTCACCAAGAGAATATATGACCTCTTCCAGTCTTCCAAGAGATATGAGGTTCTCATTTCTTTTTGATATCCATGAAGCCATTCCAAGTATGAGATTGACCATGTCTCCACTTTTTAGTGATGATGTTAGACCTCTCACAATATTTAGCTTCCAGAAAATCCTTTAACAAGGATTGTTGGGTCCTGAATTTTCACCAATTCTTTGTTGAGAAAGCATCAAAATAAGTGTGTATACGTCTAATTCCTGCTCCTTCCTCTTTGGTAGGTGTACATTGGTCATTCCAAGATCTCCAATGGTGTTTGTTCTTTCCCTTGTGTCTTCTCTACAAGAAAATAGCCATTATCTTCTCTATATTGTTTAGAAAAGTTTTATGAGGTTGTATGAATAAGAACACTATATATCTCAACATAAATACACTAAAGTCTTGTCATAAACAGCAGCGAAGGAAATTAATCAAACACCTCGATGAGTCCACGACAACATACAAAATACCCTGAATCTATCACGGGGACATACATAAAGACCCAAGTACATTACGGCAACGAAGAAATAATTACCAACGCCCCAATGCCATAGAACGAATCTACACCACCTCACAAATCATGTCTTAAATGATTTTCATATTTTTAACAAAATAATAGATATGGGGCTGGTCAAAAACCCACCTATTTTGTCAAGTACACGCACGTCCAACACATAGACTAAGAAGATAAAATAAATTTTTGAAATGATTTTTAAAAAGTAAGCACCAAAACTTAAAGTCGTACTTATCTTAAAACGGTCAACTTTTACCTCTCTTGAAAACAAAAGTCTACCAAAACAATAACCTCAATCTATGCAAAATATCAAATAACGCATCCTAATTAGTTTGGGTGAATTATTTCCAAAAAATTGGGACAAGATAGAGTCACAATCATCACTCGGTCAGAATAATCAAGTCCAGAAGAAAACATAAAATCCGATTACCCATAATCTTATGAGTTAAACTATGTGCTCAAGTTTCAATTTTGATGTCAATTGATGGGTAAAATCTCAATCTCACTACACTTACAGCTTAGAGCTAAATCCTAATATTCTATACCTTAACTCTCTCTCTCTCTCTCTAGATATATATATATATTATATATATATATATATATAGAACCCGGCTATACTTTTCCCTAGATTGGTTAGGTAGAAAAATAGAAATCTCTTTCCTATGGAAGTGCGGCTATACTTTTCCCTAGATTGGTTAGGTAGAAAAATAGAAATCTCTTTCCTATGGAAGTGCCACTACTGGAAAATGGTCTTATGGCAACGTGTAACGACCCGGCCGGTCGTTTTATATATTTTAGCCTCGTTCCCCTAGTTATTGAATCTTCTATGTTCATTTGTGGTTTGTTATTTTTGGTGTCGTTGATTTAGTTTCGGGGATGTTTCGGAGTGAATTGGGACACTTAGTCCCAAGGTTGAAAGCTTAAGTTGGAAGAGTTTACTACAGTTTGACTTTTGCGTAAATGACTCTGGAATGGAGTTTTGATGGTTTCAAAAGCTTCTTATGATGATTTTGGACTTAGACGTTTGTCCAGATTTAGATTTGGAGGTCCGTAGGTTATTTTGATTTGAATGGGCGAAAGTTGAAATGTTAAAGGTTTAGAAGGTTGAGAGGTTTGACCGAAAGTTGACTTTATTGATATTGGGTTCTGAATTTGGTCCTAGGAGATGGAATAGGTCTGTTGTGTCATTTGGGACTAGTGTGAAAAATTTGAGGTCACTCGGAGTTGATTTGGTATGGCTCAACATTAGTTTAAGAAGTTGGAAGTTCATTAGTTTCACTAGGCTTGAATTAGGGTGCGATCCATAATTTTGATATTGTTTGATATGATTTGAGGCTTCGAGTAGGTGTATAATGTATTTTAGGACTTGATGGTATATTTGCATGGGGTCCTGGGGGCCTCGGTTGTGATTCGGATTGAAATCGAATCCATGTTTGGACTTGAGGAACGGCTGATAGTTTCAGTTCTGGTGCAATCGCACCTGCGAGGGATTTGCCGTAGGTGCGATGCCGTAGAAGCGGCCATGGAATTGCAGAAGCGGGATTGGCTGGAGCTGGGTTGAGGCGCAGGTGCAAGGAATTATCCGCACCTGGGAGCCCGTAGGTGCGGGCAGCTAAGTGCAGAAGTGAAGTTCGGTCCGAGCAGGATATTTCGCAGATGCGGACAACTGGACATAGGTGCATATGCACAGAAGTGCAATAGAGCAGAAGCGGAAGTTTGCTGGAAGGCTTGGGAATACAGATGTGGATGGTATCCGAAGAAGCGGACTTGCAGATGCAATTGGAGTTCCGCAAAAGTGGAAGGGTGGCGTTTGGAGGAAGCCGTAATGCGGTCACTTTTCCGCAAAAGCTAGGCTGCAGGTGCGGTATAGTGATGCAGGTGCGAGAATCGCAGGGTAGACTTTTAAAACGAGGGTTTGAGCCATTTTCTTCATTTTGGACTAGTGGAGTTCGGCTAAAGGCGATTTTTGAGACGGTTTTTGCTACAATAGAATAGGTAAGTGAAGTTTAATCACCCTTGTTGATAAATATTGATTACCCATTGCTATTACACCTAGTTTATGTGAATTTGAAGTGAAATTTGGGGGATTTTAGACCAGGTGGTTGGAGAGTGAGATTTGGTGGTTTGGAGGTTGATTTGTGGATGGAATTAGATAAAATTAATATGGTTGGACTCGTAATTGAAGGGGTGTTCGGCATTTGTGAATTTTGTCAGATTTTGGGGTCCGAGCCCTGGGTTGACCTTTTGGGTTGACTTTTTGTATTTGATTCAAGAGTTTAGATTTATCATTTTAGATTGTTTTCTATGGATATTATTGATGGTATTAAGTTTCTTTGACTAGATTCGACTCGCTCGGAGGACGATTCACGAGGTAAGGGCTTGTTAGAGTATTGAGTTGCGCGTTTTGCGGTAAGTAACACATCTAAACTTGAAATTGAGGGTATTCAACCCTAAAAATTATGTTATATGAAAGGTATTGGGGTGACGTACGCACTAGGCGGCGAGCATGTGTACGTGCATCGGCGTGTTCCTGATTTGAGATGGCTTTTAGACTATTACCGAAAATTGTTTTTCCATCACACTTTACTATACCCGTATTTTCCTTACTTGTTCGGTCAGTTGAACTGTCATTCATGTTAGACAACATGTCTAGGCTATGTGCTATTTGTTTGTGACTTGCTATTCTTGTCATTTCTAAACTATTTACCTTATTTGTACACATGTTTTCATGATGCTATATCCGTGTATGACATCCCTGTCTCATTACTTCTTATTTGATTCCCCACAAGTTGTTTATGCCGCCTATGTTCAACACTTTTAAACTGAGTACTATGAGATGTGTTATCTAAGACTTGCACGGTAAACGACTGAGTTGGGTCATAGAGCTGATTTGGTATTGATTTTGAGGTAACACATTAGCCGGGCCCATATTGGGCTAATTGGTATTTTTGGGGGGGACGCGTGCACCAGGCCTCACTATTGGGCTGTATGATTATGATTAGTGCTTGGGTAGGATCCGCCCCTCCAGAGTCTAACATGCAAGAAGTGGATGCAGGCACAGTGTTTTATATACGTGCTTGATGATGGGCAAATATGCCAGGCACCCGTAAGTGCTAAGTGTGAATATTTTGATGGATCTACTGTGATATTGTTGATTTGACATGTATACTTGTCATGTAGGCATAGAGACGTACCTTACTCATGCTAACTTATAAATGAGATGCTTATCTGTGTTGGTATTAATTGTTATACTTGAAAGCATGCCAAAATTTCTAAAATGTGAACAAGCTGGACATAGTATAATCGAGCTACTTGTTTCTACTATTTCCCTTTATATTCTGAATTGTTACTGGTTTATTAATATTTGCATCTGTCTATTGTTTCTGAGCTCGTCACTTCTTTCGGCCCAAGGTTAGTGTTGTTACTTATTGGGTACATATGGTCGATTGTACTCATACTATACTCTGCACTTCGTGTGCAGATCCAGGTTCATCTGGTCGAGGCGATTTTCAGAGTTGAGTTACTATTAGCTTTTGGGAAACTACGAGGTAGCTGCCATGTCATCTGCAATCATTGAAGTTCTCTTTCAGTTATTTATATTTTTACTGTTCTATTGTTCAGATAGTTGTATCAGAGGATTTGCTTGTATCTTGTTATTCAGTAGTGCTCGTGTACTCGTTGACAACATATTTTGCAGATGGTTTAGCAGTGTTATGGTTATATTCTCAGATATTTTATGATATTTTTCCTTTGTTGAGTTATTAAACCATGTTATTCGATTTCATAATTATTATGTGATTGTTGGCTTACCTAGCAGGTTGAGTTAGGTGTCATCACGACTAGCGGATTTGGGGTCGTGACAAGTTGGTATCAAAGCACCAGGTTGCTTAGGTCTCACGAGTCATGAGAAAGTTTAGTAAAGTCTTGTTGATTAGTACGGAGACATCTGTACTTATCTTCGAGAGGCTACTGAACTATTAGGAATCTTTACTTTCTTGCATTCTTGTCGTGCGAATTTGTTATTTCCGAAGTTTGAACCTTGAATCTTCTATTTTCACACAGATGGTGAGGACATGGGCGACCGGATTAGGGGGCGACCACCAGTACCACCAGTTAGGGTCGC
Source organism: Nicotiana obtusifolia (assembly GCA_002018475.1). Lineage (NCBI taxonomy): Eukaryota > Viridiplantae > Streptophyta > Magnoliopsida > Solanales > Solanaceae > Nicotiana > Nicotiana obtusifolia. The sequence goes on from MCJB01001581.1 coordinate 24,569, forward strand.
GGTAGAGGCCGAGGTCGCGGTAGAGGCCGAGGTGCGGCTCGTACTATAGCTAGAGAAGTACCTGTAGAGCCACCAGTTGCTTCAGCTGAGGAGCAGGTACTAGATGTTGTAGAGCAAGTGGGACTAGCTCAGGCACCAGTAGTGCCCGTTGTTATTCCTGGCCTTCGGGGGGCCTTGGCTTGGCCTTGGCTCAAGTGGTTTTGATTCCAGTTGCACCAGCTACTTCATAAGCTAGGGAAGGTGCCCAGACTCCCATTGCCCGTACTCTAGAGCAGCTAGCTCCACGCCATCAAACACTGGGGATACTACCAGTTTAGCCGGTTGTTGTTGCTGGGGCCGGGGTTGGTCCGCCTATGAGTGATGAGGCATAGAAAAGATTGGAGCGGTTTGGGAGGCTTAAGCCTCTAGAGTTCAGCAGAGAGGAGTCAGAGGATGCTTAGGATTTTCTTGACCGGTGTCAGTGGATTCTCCACACAACGAGTATTTCGGAGACCAGTGGGGGGCACCCTAGAGATGGTGGCAGGCTTATGAGTTGAGCAGGCCAGTTGGCGCAGCACCACTTTCATCGCATGAGTTCTTAGTTCTCTTTTTAGAGAAGTTTGTTCTACAGACTCGCAGAGAGGAGCTGCGTAGAGATTTTGAGCAACTACACCAGGGGGATATGACTATCACTCAGTATGAGATGAGATTAGCGGATTTGGCCCGTCATGCTATATGGTTGGTTCCCACTAAGAGAGAGAGAGGATCAAAAGGTTTATTGATGGCCTTAACTATGGTCTACGTTATAGTTTGGCTCGAGAGGCCGACACGAATGCTAGGTTTGACCAGGTAGTCGAGATTGCTAGGCGCTTGGAGCAGGTTCATAGATTGAGTGCGAGAAGCGGGAGGGACAGAGGCCCCGTGGTTTAGGTGGTTTCAATGGCACCTCTTCTAGAGGTCAGTCACATCACAGCAGAGGCCATCCTTACAGACCCGCTCAGATATCTCGTCCGGTTCATCGCGGTGCATCAGCTAGTCATGGTTCATACAATACTCATCCAATTCAGTCATCTTTTAGTGCACTTCCAGCTCAGAGCTCGTACCATGCTCCATCAATTCAGGATTCATTAGCACCGGGCTCTTCCAGTGGTTATTCTAGTTCTGGGGGTCCGAGTCAGGACCCACCATCGGCTCAGGGTTGTTAAGATTGTGGAGAGTTGGGGCATGTGAGGAAGTATTGTCCCTGTCATTACAAAGGTCCATTGCAGCTGGGAGGCCAGCCTACAACCCCTGCACCAGTTGCTACACCACCCGTTCAGCCAGTTCGAGGTGGAGGTTGATGGGACGAGGTCACCCCAGAGGGGGAAGTCAGACTTGTGGTGGTCAGGCTCGATGCTATGCTTTTCCCGCAAGGCCAGAAGCAGTTGCTTCCGACACTATGATCACAGGTATTATTTCAGAATGCCATAGGGATGCTTCAGTATTATTTGATCATGGTTCCACTTATTCATATGTATCATCGTACTTTATTTGAATATGCCCCATGATTCTTTAGTTATGCTTGTTCATGTATCTACGCCGGTGGGTGATTCTATTATTATGGACCGCAAATATCAATCATGTGTGGTGACTACTGGGGGATATAAGACTAGGATTGATCATTTACTGCTTAGCAAAGACCGTGGCATTGGCGATGCTAGGGGGTACCAAGGTTGAAGTGGAGAGGCTTCCTGGAATATGTTCTTGTAGAGTGATATCACAGTTGAAGGCTCAACGGATGGTTGAGAAGGGATGTTTGGCATATTTGGCCTTCGTGAGGGATGTTCGTGCTGATACTCCTACCGTTGAGTCAGTTCTGGTAGTGAGAGATTTCCCATATGTATTTTCAGCAGACCTGTCGGGCATGCCATCCGACAAGAACATTAATTTTGGTATTGACTTGGTATCGGGTACTCAACCATCTCTATTTCACCCTATCGCATGGCACATATTAATTTGAAGGAGTTAAAGGAACAATTGTAAGAATTACTTGATAAGGGCTTCATCGGGCCTAGTGTGTCGCCTTAGGGTGCATCAGTTCTATTTGTGAAGAAGTAGAAAGATGGTACTGTGAGGATGTGTATTGATTACATGCAGTTGAATAAGGTCACTATCAAGAACACGTACCCACTACCGTGCATTGATGACTTGTTTGATCAGCTTAAGGGTGCCAGAGTGTTCTCAAAGATTGATTCGATGTCTAGGTATCATCATTTGAAGATTCGGGATTTAGATATTCAGAAGACGGCTTTTAGGACCCGCTATGGTTACTACGAGTTTGTGGTGATGTCTTTTGGGCTGACCAATGCCCCAGCCGCCTTTATGCACTTGATGAACAGTCTGTTCCAGCCATATCTTGATTCTTTTGTCATATTATTCATTGATGATATATTAGTGTACTCACGCAGGCAGGAGGATCATGAGCGGCATCTGAGGGTCGTACTCCACACTTTTAGGGAGAAGAAGCTATATGTTAAATTCTCCAAGTGTGAGTTTTGGCTTGATTCGGTGGCGTTCTTTGGCCACGTGGTTTCTAGTGAGGGGATCAAGGTGGATTTGAAGAAGATTGAGCCAGTTCAGAGTTGTCCTAGACTTTCTTTAGCTACAGAGATTTGGAGCTTCTTGGGTTTTGCAGGTTATTATCACTATTTTGTGGAGGGATTTTCATCCATTGCTGCACCTTTGACTAGATTGACCCATAAGGTTGCTCCTTTCAAATGATTTGAGGAGTGTGAGGCAAGCTTTCAGAAGTTCAAGAATACTTTGACTACAGCCCCAATGTTAGTGTTGCCTACTGGTTCGGGATCTTACACCATGTATTGTGATGCGTCGCATATTGGGCTTGGCACGATGTTGATGTAGGACGGTAGGGTGATAGCCTACGCGTCTTGGCAGTTGAAGGTCCATGAGAAGAATTACCTTATACATGAATTATTGTTGGCTTCCATTGTTCACGTATTGAAGATCTTGAGGCATTATTTGTACCACATATGTGAGGTCTATACCGACCATCGGAGTCTCCACCACCTGTTCAAGTAGAAGGACATTAATTTGTGATAGCGGAGATGATTAGAGTTGCTGAAAGAATATGATATCACTATATTATATCATCCGGGTAAGGTCAATGTAGTGGCCGATGGATTGAGTAGGAAGGCTGAGAGTATGGGCAGTCTGACATATTTACCGGTAGCAGAGAGGCCACTAGCCATGGATGTTCAGGCTCTGGCCAATCAGTTTGTGACAAAGGATGTATTGGAGCCCAACCGGGTTCTTGCTTGCGTTGTGGCTCAATCATCGTTGTTGGAACGTGTAACGCTCATCAGTTTGATGATCCTCACTTGTTGGTGTTGAAGGAAATGTTTCAGCGGGTTGGTGCTAAGGAGGTTGTGATTGGTGATGATGGTGTTATGCAGCTTAAAGGTCGGATTTGTGCTCCAAATATTGATAGGTTGAGAGATTGATCCTTGAGGAGGCTCACAGCTCATGCTATTCCATTCACCCACGTGCCACGAAGATGTACCGCGACTTGAAATATAGTGTTGTCTCAGAGATTGGAGATACCGGAGTGGAAGTGGGAGTGCATCACTATGGATTTTGTGGTAGGCTTGCCACGGACCTTGAAGATATATGATGCAGTCTGGGTTATTGTAGACCGGTTAACTAAGTCCGCAATCTTTATTCCCGTGGTGACTTCCTATTCTTCGTAGTGATTGGCTCAGATTACATCCGTGAGATTATCTGCTTGCATGGCATGCCTATCTCTATCATTTCTGACCAAGGCACACAGTTTTGGAGAGCAGTGCAGCGAGAGTTGGGCACACGAGTTGAGTTGAGTATAGCATTCCATCCTTAGACGGACAGGCAATCCGAGTCCGAAGGCACTATTCAGATCTTGGAGGATATGTTATGTGCTTGTGTTATGGATTTCGGAGGTTCATGGGATCAGTTTTTACCGTTAGCAAATTTTGCTTACAACAACAGCTTTCAATCGAGTATCTAGATGGATCCTTATGAGCTTATATGGGAGGCGATGTCGTATTCCAGTTGGTTGGTTTGAGCCTGGGGAAGCTAGGTTATTGGGCATTGCTTTGGTCTGTGATGCCTTAGAGAAGGTGAAGTTGATCCAGGAGCAACTTCACACAGCACAGTTTAGGCAGAAGAGTTATGTTGATAGGAAAGTTCGTGATGTAGCATATATGGTGGGTGAAAAGGTTTTGCTCAGAGTTTTTCCCGTGAATGGTGTGATGAGGTTCGGGAAGAAGAGCAAGTTGAGCCTCGGTATATTGGCCCTTAATGGTTGCTTAAGAGGATTGGAGAGGTGGCCTACATACTTGCCTTGCCACCTAGTCTATCGGGTGTTCATCCGGTGTTTTATGTTTCTATGCTCCAGAATTACTATGGTGATCCGTCACATGTTTTGGACTTCAGCACGGTTCAGTTAGATGGGGATTTGACTTATGATTTGGAGCCGGTGGCTATTTTGGGTCAGCAGGTTCGGAACTTGAGGTCGAAGAATATAGCTTCAGTGAAGGTTTAGTGGAGAGGTCAGCTAGTTGAAGATGCTACTTGGGAGACCAATCAGGATATGAGGAGCAGATATCCACACCTATTTGAGACTCTAGGTATGATTCTAGACCCGTGCAAGGACAAACGTTTGTTTAAGAGGGGGAGAATGTAACGACCCGATCGGTCATTTTTCGTATTGTAGCCCTATTTCCCTATTTATTGCCTCTTCTATGTTCATTATCGGTTATGTGACTTGTTGGGGTGGTTGGTTTGGTTTCAGGGATGTTTCGGAGTAAATTGGGACACTTAGTCCCAAGGTTGGAAGCTTAAGTTGGAAGAGTTGACCGAAGTTTGACTTTTGTGTAAACGACTCCAGAATGTAGTTTTGATGGTTCTGAGGCGTATATCCGGATTTTGATTTGGAGGTCCGTAGGTTATTATGGCTTAAATTGGCAAAAGTTGGAAAGTTGAAGGTTTGGAAGGTGGAGATGTTTGACCGAGAGTTGACTTTATTGATATCAGGTTCAAATTTTGATTTCGGGAGTTGGAATAGATCCGTTGTTTCATCTGGGACTACTGTGCAAAATTTAAGGTTATTCGGAGTTGATTTGGTAGTGTTCGACATTAGTTTTAGAAGTTGGAAGTTCATTAATTTCGTTAGGCTTGACTTGGGGTGCGATCTGCGATTTTGATGTTGTTTGATGTGATTTGAGGCTTCGAGTAAGTGTGTAATTTATTTTAGGACTTATTGGTATGTTTGGATAGGGTCTCGAGGGCCTCGGCTGTGATTCGGCTTGAAGCTGGATTCATGTTTGGACTTGAGGAATGGTTGATGGTTTGAGTTCTGGTGCAACCGCACCTGCAAAGAATTTGTCGCAGGTGCGACACCACAGAAGCGGCTATGAAATCACAGGAGTGGGATTGGATGGAGCTGGGGTGCGGCACAGATGCAAGGGATTTCCGCACCTGCGAGACCGCAGGTGCAAGCAGCTGAGCATAGAAGCGAAGTTTGGTCCAGGGCAGGAAATTCCGTAGATGCGGACAACTGGGCGCAGGTGCACATGCGCAGAAGCGCAATGGAGACTGCAAAAGTGGAAGTTTGCTAGAAGGCTTGTGACCACAGATGCGAACGGTGTCCGTAGAAGCAGACTCGCAGATGCAATTAGAGTTCCGCAAAAGCGAAAGGGCGGGTTTTTGAGGAAGCAGCAGATACGGCCACTTTTCCGTAGAAGTGGGGCGGCAGGTGCAGTTAAGTGACCGTAGGTGTGAGAATCGTTGGGCAGACTTTTAAAACGAGGGTTTGAGCCATTTTCTTCATTTTGGACTTGTGGAGCTCGGCTAAGGATGATTTTCGAGACGGTTTCTTTCTACAATTGCAGAGGTAGGTGAAGTTTAATCACTCTTGTTGATAAATATTCGTTACCCGTTGATTATTACACCTAGTTTATGTTAATTTAAAGTGAAATTTTGAGGATTTTAGACCATGTGGTTGGAGAGTGAGATTTGGTGGTGGTCGATTTGTGGATGAAATTGGATGAAATGAGTATGGTTGGACTCGTAATTAAATAGGTGTTCGAAATTTGTAAATTCTGTCGGGTTCCGAAGTGCTGGCCTGGGATTGACTTTTTGGGTTGACTTTGCGTATTTGATTCAATACTTAAACTTTATCATTTGGGATTAATTTATATGGCTATTATTAATGGTATTAAGTTGCTTTGACTAGATTCAAGTCGCTCGGAGGCCGATTCACGAGGCAAGGACTTGTCGGAGTATTAAGTTGTGCGTTTTGAGGTAAGTAACATATCTAAATTTGGAATTGAGGGTATTCAACCTTGGAAAAGATGTATATGAAAGGTATTGGGGTGATGTACGCACGAGGTGACGGGCGTGTGTACATACACCGGTACTTCTTGTTTGATTCCTCACATGTTGATGCATCCTATGTGCAACACTTTTAAACTAAGTACTGTGAGATGTGTTATCTGAGACTTGAACAGTAAATGAATGAGTTGGGCCATAGAGTTGATTTGGTATTTATTTTGAGGTGACACGTTCGCCGGGCCAATATTGGGCTAAGTGTTAATGTTTTGGGGGGGACGCGTGCACCAGGCCTCACTATTGGGCTGTATGATTATGATTAGTGCTTGGGCAGGATCCTCCCCTCCAGACTCTAACATGCAAGAAGTGGATGCAGGCATAGTATTTTATATACGTGCTTGATGATGGGCAAATATGTCAGGCACCCGTACAGTGCTAAGTGTGAATATTTTGATGGATCTACTGTGATACTGTTGATTTGACATGTATACTTGTCATGTAGGCATAGAGATGTACCTTACTCATGCTAATTGATAAATGAGATTATTTACACGTGCTAGGCTTAATTGTTATACTTGAAAGCATGCCTAAATTTCTGAAATATGAACAAGCCGAACATAGTATTATTGAGCTACCTGTTTCTATTGTTTCCTTTTATATTCTTAAATGTTACTGGTTATTGATACTGGCATCTGTCTATTGTTTCTGAGCTCGTCACTTCTTTCAGCCCAAAGTTAGTGTTGTTACTTATTGAGTACATGGGGTTCGTTGTGCTCATACTACACTCTGTACTTCGTGTGCAGATTCAGGTACATCCGGTCGAGGCAATTTCCTGAGTCTAGTTGCTACCAGTTTTTGGGAGACTACGAGGTAGTTGTCATGTCGTCCGTAGTCCTTGAAGTTCTCTTTCAGTTTTTTCTATCTTAACTCTTCTATTGTTCAGACTGTTATATTAGAGGATTTGCTTGTATCTTGTTATTTAGTATTGCTCGTGTACTCGTTGACACAAGATATTGGAGATGGTTGTAGCAGTGTTATGGTTATATTCTCAAATATTTCATGATATTTTTCCACTGTTGAGTTACTAAACCATGTTATTCACTTTCATAGTTATTATGTGATTGTTGGCTTACCTAGCGGGTTGGGTTAGGTGCCATCACTACTAGTAGATTTGCGGTCATGACATAACGCAAAGAAAACCATTGCAACAGATAGGTAAACCATTGCCATAGAGATTATAGCTACGGTTTGGCAACCGTTCCATCAGCAGGCGTGCCAATTGAGCTAGAGCAAATGTTTTCAAAATTGTTTCTATAGAGTCGGCTATTGTAATTGTTTTCTCTCTCTCTAAAGCTACGAGTATTGTGGTTCAATTGCAACGGTGAACAACCATTACCATATACTTTAATGCAACAGTTGATAACAACTACCATACTATATAATGCAACGGTCTGTTGCGGATATTACAACGATTCCTTTAAGTTGTTGTAACAGTAATATGCTAATTGCAACGAGGTTTTTCGACTGTAAAAATTAAAAAGAGCTATTGCATCGGTTTGATCTTCCTATTGCAACGGTTTATTGAACATTCTAGAACAGTTTATAAGACCTATTGCAACGGTATACATTGTTTGTTGAAACAACATTTGTGACCTATTACAACGGTTCTGGTAGGCTACTATAATATTTTTATTGGGAAAAAATATAGCCCTGATTTTAAATAAATATTTAATAAATTGTAATGCACTAAAATTTATATCAATTACAAAATAAAATTGTTCGTAATCTAAATTGTCCGACAAGCTATTAGTAATATCCAAACAAAAGCTAAATGTTCAGGTGCGTAAGTTTTAAACTTCAAGAGTTAGAGTAATTAAGTTACAAAATGTTGTTATCAAAAGATTCCTATAACATCTATAGCAATTCAAAATTCTTCTTAAGTAAGGTCTAAATCTTCACTGACTTTGTCTTCCCTTTCTTCATCTACTCCGCCTGCAAAAGAGGATAAATAAGGTCGTTGCCCTTCAAGAGAATTCAATCTAATAATGCTCATAGTCCAAAGAATCAAGAAAAAAGAAAAAGATCATGACATTTAACTTGAACCAGAACTTTTTAGAAAAAAGAGAAAGATTCAAAACTTTTCTTTAGGCGTATAGAACATGCCTTACATCCTTTCATGTTTTTAATGAACTATAGATTCAAGTTAGAAGCGAGATTAAATGTTATGCTCATTCCTAGCTAGTATTCTGTACAGTCATGTGCTAGCATTTTATGAAAATATATCTGCAAATAAAGTAACGACAATGACTGGAAAAATGCCAATGACAAATAATGAATACCTAGAAACTATCTACCTATTATCCTGCAGTCAGACAAAAGTTCAGAATAAAGATCTTAGATTCAAATAATATGTCAAATATATGTGTTCTAAACATAAGACTCATCAACTGAGATATCTTCCTCACACTTTTATATTCATTCAACTGCAACTAACAAGAGAGGTTAATGAGAAAACAACTAGAGAAGTGAACCAATCAAGAAGACAAACTAAAAACAATTATGCCACGAGAAATGTACTACTACTAGTTGAGATTTGACAATCAATAATTAGCCTTTTGGCACATTTAATTTTTAGCAACAAAGGGACAACTTGTCTCAGCAATAGACATCTAAATGTGATGACCCAATCAAACTAGAATAGTTGCTTCCTTTCTTTGAATTATGTTGAATCTTTTAGATCATCAAACTGACAATTTTAAGATCAAATTTTTGATATATATGACTACTTGCTATTAATGGCATCTCTCCAGATTCACCATTGTAACTTTTTAACCAGTTAGTTGGTAGAAGCTAGGTTCAATCACATCCACTTTAAACCAAAGCTAAATTGCTCAAATCAAAAATTTTGAGTGCTTTCTAGGGATAGCATGGATCTTCTTGATGCTATTTCTAGCTAACGAACAGCAAGAAGAAACAAAAATGAAAAAGGGCAATAAGGAACATATCAACTATCAAACAATCATCCAAACTTTCGAACAGAGAGGACAAAATTAGTGAAAGAACTCCAACGATATTGACAAAGGAAGGGGTCAAGATCAGCAACTAGGAAGCTCCGACAGTGTTAACCAAACAGACAAGAAAGGCACAAACAGTCAACCGTGCGAACATGGTCGCCCGACAAAAATTCCAGCCGGATTCAAATAAAATCGAAGGCATCAAAACCGTAAGTCACAGTTACCGTCCGGAGACGGGCCGATAGCTACAGTTAACGTCCGAGACGGCGTTGCTACCACGGCAATAAATACCTGAGTGACACTAATAAAAGACAATTAATCCAACTGTCTCAGCAGGCTGCAACTTCCGTGCTTCTCATAAATCAGTTTGGATAAAATACAATTCTAGTACTCCTGAAGATTACCCAAATTCCCCTTTTTCATCTTCTTCCAATTTTTCTTCTAAACAAGAATCCTCTGTCCATTCTCCTAAAACAACTGATTCCATGATTCTGTCTTCATCTTATCAGGGGTTTTTCTCTGAGCAAAAGAAATGCCTTTCTTACCAATTCTAATATATTTGAGAAAGCCACATTACTCAACCCATGTAAGGATTTAAACAAGTATAATTGAATAGTGTGTATAGGGTCAGATACGATCGAGCGCATAAGAAGCACCAGTCTTGGGTTATGATTATCGGTGTAACTTGAGGTCGGTCTCCTGTAGATCAAGATCGGCACTTTGAGGAGGGAAGTTCGAGGTCAGGCGTCATCGGGATAAAGTTCGAGGCCAAAGTATTCGAGATAAGGTTGTCGAGACCGGTCTGGATAAAGCATCTTATGGTAAAAATATCAGATTCGCATAACGAAAGGGCCGGAAATCTCGTGACATGTAAATATCTCGGCGGGAATCTCGGCCCAAATCAGCAAAGACGTTGAACCCAATAATTTTAGGGATCTTTTACCCTGTAATTAGGTATTTTACCTTGTATAGGATTATTTTCTCCTCCTATATAGAGAATTCAACCCTGTTGTATACAGGACACAACATACGATCAATATAAGAGTTAGCATATTTTGACTATCTTCTTCATAAAATACTTATTTCGTTATTGTTCATTCCGTCACAGCTAAATTACTCAACTTTGGTGGTTCGTCTATTCTTTCATTTATTTAAATCAGCCTTTATTTATCGTTTATTCTTTAATTGTATCAGGCTAAGTCACGTATCCTTAATACCACATACAAATTTAATTGTTACCCGTAGTTCAGGGTAAACAGCTTGGCGCCCACCGTGGGGCTAAGGATAATAGTGAACGTTTGATACAAATTTCTGTCACACACACTATTTTTACGCTTGTTCTTTGCAGAATCTTTTGTTTTCAGGATATAACATAGCCATGTCGCACTCACAATCCATGCCTCAGTTCGTCAATGACAAGTTCGACCACCAGGGTGAAAACAACAATGTGATGCTAGGTAATGAAGTTCCAATCGATGCCAACTCTCAAATGGCGATCGATATGGATCAGACTTCTGGCCCGTCGAACAGTGTCCAGAGAGAACACCGTTCAAGAACTCAAAACAACGAAGGGGACGGGATCAGTCTCAAAATGATATTTGTCATGTTACAAGCCCAGCAAGCAGCCATCGCCCAATTTCAAAGTCGAAGTCAGGTTTCGGACAGGGTTGAAGCCGGTTTTTCTCGAGGAGTTATCCCGAAAAACGAACCGACCGCGGCACAACCGGACGAAATCGGATCGGGGACAAATTTTGGAATCATGAAGATGCTCGAGGAGCTGACCAAGCGAGTCGAATCGGGCGAAAAGAAGATTGAAGCCAACGACAAGAAAATAGAAACATATAATTCGAGGGTGGACCAGATTCCAGGAGCACCCCCGGTGTTGAAAGGCTTAGACTCGAAGAAATTCGTGCAAAAGCCTTTCCCTTCAAGCACTGCCCCAAAACTTATACCAAAAAAGTTCCGCATGCCAGAAATCCCCAAGTACAACGGGACATCTGACCCAAATGAACACGTCACGGCGTACACATGCGCCATAAAGGGGAATGATCACGAAGATGACGAGATTGAGTCCGTTCTCCTGAAGAAATTCGGGGAGACCTTGTCGAAAGGAGCAATGACTTGGTACCACAACTTACCCCCGAATTCCATCGATTCCTTTGCCATACTTGCAGACACCTTCGTCAAAGCTCATGCGGGTGCCATTAAAGTCGAGACACGGAAATCAGACTTATTCAAAGTCAGGCAAAGAGATAACAAGATGCTGAGGGAATTTGTATCTCGCTTTCAAATGGAATGAATGGACCTACCACCGGTCACCGATGATTGGGCCGTGCAAGCTTTCACTCAAGGGCTCAACGCCCGAAGCTCAACGGCTTCACAACAGCTTAAGCAGAGCTTGATCGAATACCCAGCTGCCACTTGGGCGGATATACACAATCGTATCAATCGAAGATCAGGGTCGAAGATGATCAGCTTGGAGCTCCCTCGAGATCCGCCTACCCAATCAGAACTCATGACCGGATTCAAAGAGATAATTACCGAGAGCAAAGATCGAACAGAGACAGACATCGACCGTACCCTGGCGATCGAAGGGCCATCCTAGGAAGGCAAGGTTCCCCGAGACAGGAGAGGAGGAACGATCCTAATCGAAGGAACCAAGGATCGCTGCCGAGAAATAACTTCGAAAGAGCCGTTGGTCACCGAGAAGTGCCCCGACTGTCCGAATACAACTTCAACGTCGATTCAGTGACTCTCGTATCCGCCATCGGTCACATTAAAGATACCAAATGGCCTCGACCGCTGCAATCGGATCTGGCCAACTTAATACGTAAGTACCATGGTACACATGGACATAAGACGGAAGATTGTCGACAACTGAGGGAAGAGGTGGCACGGTTACTCGAAAACGGGCACCTTCGAGAGTTTTTAAGCGACCGGGCCAAGAACCATTACGGGAACAGAAACAGGCCAACAAACTAGGAGTAGCCTCAGCACACGATCAACATGATAATCGGAGGGGCAGATACACCCCAAGGCCCGGTGTTAAAGCATACCAAAATATCTATCACCCGAGAAAAGCGCACTCGGGATTATGCGGCGGAAGGAGCTTTATGCTTCAACGATAAAGATGTGGAAGGAGTCATACAGCCCCATTACGATGCCTTGGTGATATCAATTCTCATACATAAAACCCGGGTGAAGCGTGTACTTGTCGATCCCGGTAGTTCAGCCAATATAATTCGGTCGTGGTTCATCGAGCAGCTCGGATTGACAGACCAGATTATTCCCGAAGTTCGGATCCTCAATGGTTTCAACGTGGCATGCAAGACAACCAAAGGGGAAATAACGATGATGGTGAACACCGCCGGTACTGTTCGGGCAATAAAGTTTTGCGTGATCGAAGTAGACATGAGATACAATGCCTTGCTGGGGAGGCCTTGGATTCATGACATCGGAGCTGTACCTTCAATATTGCACTAGATGTTGAAATTCCCATCGGCTGATGGGGTCGTAACCGTTTACGGAGAACAACATGCTGCGAGGGAGATGTTCGCAGTGGAAGAGACAGTGCCAAAGCTGACCGCTCCTTCCCAAAATACCCAATAGCAATCATAGACACCACCTTCAACAAACGAGGGTGAGCAGGATCAACTCGAAATTGACAATTATAGGGTTCCCTGGTCATTTATCTGTCCCAACGAGTCCGATGCGACCAAATCAACGGTCGAGGAGCTCGAGCAGATTTCACTCCGAGCGACTCGCCTGATCGAAAGGTATACCTGGCTTCGGGCTTAAGCTCCGAGCTCAGGACCAAACTAATTAAATTTCTTTCAGATAACGATGATTCTTTTGCCTGGTCCCATCTTGACATAACAGGGATTCCGCCGGAAATTACAACTCACAAATTGAGTATTGATCCAAAATTCCGGCCGGTCAAGCAAAAGAGGAGGCCTCAGTCCGAGATCAAGCAAGCATTCATCAAGGATGAGGTAACTAAACTTTTAAATATAGGATCCATACGGGAAGTTAAATACCCAGAGTGGCAAGCAAATGTAGTTGTAGTTCCTAAAAAAGGAAATAAGCTAAGAATGTGCATAGATTATAAAGATCTAAACAAGGCGTGCCCCAAGGATTCCTTTCCCTTGCCCAACATCGATCTCATATCGATGCTACCGCCGGCCACGAGACCCTTAGTTTTCTCGATGCCTACTCTGGTTACAACCAGATACGAATGGATAAGGATGATCAAGAAAGACATCCTTCATCACTAAGTATGGCACTTATTGCTATAACGTGATGTCATTCGGGCTGAAAAACGCAGGGGCTACCTACTAATGCCTAGTAAATAAGATGTTCGAGAAACAACTAGGAATAACAATGGAAGTTTATATTGATGACATGTTAGTTAAGTCCCTGCGAGCAGAGGACCATTTGAATCATTTGCAGGAAACATTCGATGTACTAAAAAGGTACAACATGAAGTTGAACCCAGAGAAGTGTGCATTCGGAGTGGGTTCGGGAAAATTCCTTGGTTTCATGGTCTCGAACCGAGGAATAGAAATCAACCCCGAGAAAATCAAAGCCATCGAAGACATAACGATTGTAGACGGTGTGAAAGCTATGCAAAAACTGACAGGTCGGATAGCAGCCCTAGGTCGATTCATCTCGAGGTCATCCGACAGGAGCCATCAATTCTTCAACTTTCTGAAAAAGAGGAATGAATTCTCGTGGGTTCCAGAATGTCAACGTGCATTAGAAGAGCTTAAAAGGTATCTCTCCAGTCCACCTTTATTGCATACGCCAAAAACGGGTCAGCAATTATACCTTTACCTTGCTGTTTCGGAAGTAGCGGTGAGCGGGGTCCTGGTCCGAGAAGAACAAGGTACGCAGTTCCCCATTTACTACGTCAGTAGAACACTAGGTGAGGCCGAAACTAGGTACCCACATTTGGAAAAGTTAGCACTCGCTTTATTGAGTGCCACTAGGAAGCTAAAACCCTACTTCCAATGCCACCCCATATGTGTAGTGATAACTTATCCCCTTAGGAATATTATGCACAAACCTGAGCTATCAGGTCGACTGGCCAAGTGGGCCATCGAAATAAGCGGATACGATATTGAATATCGGTCTCGAACCTCGATCAAGTCTCAATGGCTAGCAGATTTTGTCGCCGACTTTACATCGTCGCTTATTCCCGAGGTCGAGAGAGAACTAATGACGGAATCGGGGACTCCTTCAGGAGTGTGGACTTTGTTCACAGACGGCGCCTCTAATTCGAAAGGATCGGGGCTTGGTATCGTACTTAGACTCCCAACTGGGAATATAATTCGATAGTTTATTAAGACTGTAAAATTGACTAACAACGAAGCAGAATATGAGGCTATGATTGCAGGTTTAGAGTTGGCCAAAAACCTAGGAGCAGAGATAATCGAGGCCAAATGTGACTCCCTCCTCGTAGTCAACCAAGTAAACAGGACATTCGAGGTCAGAGGGGGGCGTATGCAAAGGTATATGGACAAGCTTCAGGTCACGCTACATAGGTTTAAAGAATGGACCCTACAGCACATACTGCGAGAGCAAAATAGTGAGGCCGATGCCCTCGCCAACTTAGGGTCATCGGTCAAAGATGAAGAGATCGATTCTGAAAAGGTCGTACAACTATTGAGGTCGATGGTGGAAGAAGGCTATGCCGAAATCAACTCAACAAGCTTGACCTGGGATTTTGAGAAACAAATACATAGAATATCTCAGTTCAGGTAAGTTGCCATCGGATCCCAAAGAATCAAGAGCGTTACGCACAAAGGCAGCCCGATTTTGTTTGGCGTGCGACGGAACCCTATACAGAAGAACATTCGGAGGTCCCCTCGCCATATGTCTTGGGCCCGGTGACACCGAATACATCTTAAGGGAGATACACGAAGGCACATGCGGTAATTACTCCGGCTCCGAATCCTTGGTTCGAAAATTAATTCGGGCCGGTTACTATTGGATCGACATGGAGAAAGATACGAAGGAGTTTGTGCGCAACTGTAGCAAATGCCAAAGGCACGCACCGATGATTCACCAGCCCGGAGAGGCATTGCATTCGGTCCTATCGCCATGGCCGTTCATGAAGTGGGGAATGGACATCGTCGGCCCTCTCCCTCGTGCACCAGGTAAAGCTCAATTTATTCTTTTTATGACTGACTACTTTTCCAATTGGGTGGAAGCACAGGCTTACGAAAAGGTCAGGGAAAAGGAAGTGATCGACTTCATATGGGACCATATTATTTGCCGGTTTGGGATGCCCTCAGAAGTCGTATGCGATAATGGCAAACAATTCATTGGTAGCAAAGTAACAAAGTTCTTCGAAGACAACAAGATCAAGAGAATATTGTCAACTCCATATCACCAGAGGGGGAAAGGGTAAAGGCGAGTCAACCAACAAGACTATAATTCAAAACTTGAAGAAAAGGTTAGCCGACGCAAAGGGAAAATGGAGGGAAATGCTGCCCGAGGTTCTATGGGCATATCGCACAACCGAGAAAACCAGCATCGAGGCCACCCCATTCTCCCTAGTCTACGGTGCTGAAGCACTGATACCAGTCGAGGTAGGCGAACCGAGCATCAAGTTTCGATATACAACCGAAGAATCGAACCGGGAAGCTATGAACACCAGCCTGGAACTATTGGATGAAAGGAGGGAAGCGGCCCTTGTTCGTATGGCGGCGCAGAAACAAATAATTGAAAGGTATTACAATCGGAGAGGCCATCTCCAATACTTCAACATTGGGGACCTGGTACTAGAAGAATTACACCCAACGCTCGAGATCCAAACGAAGGAAAATTAGGACCGAACTGGGAAGGGCCCTATACTATCATGAAGGTTACCGGAAAGGGAACTTAGAAGCTCGGAACTATGGATGGCAAGCAGCTGCCAAACAATTGGAACGTGAGCCACCTGAAGCGATATTATTGTTAAGGTAATAAATTTTATTTTTTCATTTTGTTTGTTTTATGATACTAACATCTGCAGGTAGCAAATAGAGTGACCTGAAGCCAGGAAACACGGGACACTAGGACTGAAAGCACGCGTTGTACTCTTTTTTCCTTCGACCGGTTTTGTCCAAATTGGGGTTTTACGGCAAGGTTTTTAATGAGGCAACCAGGAGTCGTGCTAACTTAGATCGGTCGCTCATCGAAGATAATGATATTTGGTACACAACTTCGATCGACCTTGAATATCTGAGATTGCTTGTCTATTTCGAATCTTTGCTTAGCTACTTCAAATTCGGGGGGACTTTACGCAGATCATTAGGAATCAATGTAAGGGTCAAACGGTCGAAAGTACCGTGCCCAAATAGATCGATATGCCCCTTTAAGCAAAGTGGTACAAGCGAATGAATGCTAATAAAGTTTCTTTGGCACCGATATTCTGTTTCTGAGCCCAAGGGCCTCTTTGATTTTTATTACATTATCAAAAACTAACATTGTTCAAATGTTTGTGCTAAATTCAGAGGGGAGTAAGACCTATTAAGGCAAACCCCAAATTTGATTAAAAGGCCAAGGCCGTATCGAGTTAACAAAACTCGAAGGAAAATAAGACCTACTAAGGCAAATCCCAATTTATGAAAGGCTAAGGCCGAACCAAGCTAAATTCGAGGATGATTGAAACTTGCCAAGGCAAAACCTCGATTCTTTAAAAGGGCTAAGGCCAAATCAAGTCATTAAAGTTCAAAAGGGAACAAAATTTGCTAAGGCATGATCCCGATTTCTTAATAGGCCAAGGCCGCATCGAACTAATAAAGTTCGGGGAGAAACAAAGCCTATTAAGGCAACTCCGAATTCATAAAAGGCTAAGGCCGAATCGGGTTAAAACCTGTTAAGACGGATTCAATTCCTTGTCCCCTCGAGGTGTGGGCCTTATTCGATCGGCCATAGAGGAAGAAAATCTATGGTGAAATAAATCCTAGCTAAGGCAGGAAAATTTGCGAGATATGAAAATTTTAGAACAAAGTCAGACCAAAAAGGGGACTTCTTTTATATATGCAAATTAAAGTACATTACAAAAAGGCTGTATCATTTTACAGGAAGCATCAATCAGAATCATCTTCTTCTTCTTCAAGAAGGCCCGCCTCCTTGCCTCGGCTACGATCTTTGCTGCTTCATCGACCTCAGAAGATAGATCGAAGCCTCGAGCTTGTAGCTCCTCGAGGACTAAGAGACGGGTCTGGCACTTAGTGTATTCGATCAAAATCTTTGATTGCTCCTGGGCAGCCTCAACATCAGGTCTGTATTGAGCTATTAGATCATCGGCCTCGGCTTTGGACGTGGCAATCTCGGACTTTGCTGATTGCAGCTCGTTCACCAGAACATCCTGATCCAGGGTGAGCGCCTCGACTTGGGACTGAAGTGATTCGGTGTTCTTGGTCAGAACCCCGATTTTCTCTTGTGCCTCCGAAAGTTGCTCCTCCAAGGGTACTACACAAGCCCGGAGGGTTTCCTTCTCCGAAGTCAATATATCGGCCTTGGCTCTCCATTCATCGGTTTCTGCCTTGGCCTCGCTCACTATGGACCGAAGTTGATTTACTCGGTCAATCTGCTGCCCCAGCTGGCCGAGTGTTCTGTCATTCTCTTTACGCACGAAGTCCAGCTTGGCTCGAAGAATCGACATCTCCCCCTCGAGCCGTTGGCGCCGTGCCTTTTCTTCCCTTTGCCGAAGGAACGCCTTGTGATGAAGCACCGAAAACTGCAAGGTGTAGGAAAAAAAAATAAAACAGTCAGTGCAAGTCTAAGAATAAGATAAAGGGTGCCAAATAGAGCCTATGAGGAAGTGTACCTTATTTGCTGCCTGTTGAGCTTCGTTGAATAAACAGGCCACGTCTACCGCATCCATTGTAGCCTGATCCTCTTCAGTCACCAAACAACGAAGGTAGCTAGCCACGCCTAAGGGCGCAGCCAAAGCCCTAGCATCTTCGGGAATGGTGAACTTTACTCTTCCGATCAGGATTAGAACTTGGAGCAGGAAATCTATCGACTAACTTGAGACCGATAGATACCCCGCTCGTCTCGGTGGGAGGACTCCTTCTCGGCACTTCGAACCTGAAGGTATCAGCCGATGGCACTCCATCGAAGAACTCTTCGAAGGCTCCTGCCGATACCGGGCCTTTGCTCGGCGTGTGCGTTCTTGCAGCCTGGGCTTCGTTAAGGGTTGCCTCCGAAAAGGAGGGAGAGTCCATTGTCTCTGTGAGGTCTGAGATTCCTTGTACTGCCTCCCCTGCATCGGCACATACCCCGGTCCTCGCCCCTGCCTCGAGATCCTCTGCTCGAGGGATGCAAGCTTCGTCGACCGTCGGCTCGGGGACTGTCCGAGATGGTTCATTATTTAAAGTACCAAGGTTTCTATCTTCCTCGGAGTCGTCGCTCAGCCGGATAGCCAGGTCAGCGATTCTGGGCCTACGAGCTATGCTTTTCTTCTTAACCCTCCTTTTCTCTGGCTCTGAGGGACCGGGGACTTCTTTTCTCTTTTTCTCCCCCTCCTTCTCCGAGGCAGGGGGAGGGCCGGAAACTTCTCTACCGATGGACGCCGGCCTCAATTCAGCGTCCTTCGATAGACCTGTGAAGAAAAGGGGAAACTAATTAGTGGCAGCACCGATCACATGAAACAAGAAATATGAACGTTATTGAGCTCACCATGATTTTTGGCCTCCCAAAGGCCCTTCGATATTTCACGCCAGGCGCGTTCCGAGTAGGTCCTTTGGGCTACAACCTACCGGACCCACTCTTCCAAATGCTTAATCGCAGCCGGCGGTTGGGAAACAGCTACATTTTACAAATTATATTAGTAACATAACAAGCGAGAGACAACAAACGAATTACGATAGGAAAGTGATTCTTATGATTCATGTTCCACCTTTCGGGGAACGGCATATCCTCGGCAGGGATCAAGTCCGACGTTCTTATTCAAACAAATCGGCTCATCCAGCCCCTGTCCTTGTCTTCGTCGATGCTCGAAAACGGGGCTTTGCTTGCCCGACGAGCGAGTTTTATTATTCCCCCTCGAAAAATTCAGGGACTGTATAGGCGTAGCAGATGATCGATGGTGAAAGGATGCCCATCGACCTTGCTCACAAAAAAACGGAAAAGAAGAACTATCCGCCAAACGGAGGGATGAATCTGCCCCAAAGTAACATTGTACCTTTTACAAAAGGCGACAATGATGGGGTCCAAAGGTCCCAACGTGAAGAGGTAAGTGTAAACCTCCACGTGGGTGGTAATTGCCTCATCCTGAGAGGGAACTACCATATCTTTGTTAACCCAGTTACGATCTATTTTCACCCTCTCGATGGTTTTGTCTGTGATCTAGCTTATATATCTGGCGACTGATTCACCACGACCGGGCACAGAAGAGGCCTTCTCTACCTTAAAGTCGGAGCCGATTGGGCATCCGACCGATACGAAAGCTTTAAGAGGAGGCTCTGTCGAAGTTTCTTCAACGACGACAGGCTCGACCTCTTCAGAAGGTTGAGAAGAAGAGGTTTGCTGCTTCTGAGGAACAGATTTGGATGTTTTCGCCATTGAAGATAGAGAGCAAATTGGAGTGAATAAAGGGAAGTTACTTGGAGAGCGCGAATATAGAGGACTTAAGCAAGGTAATACTCAAACGACGCAAAACTTGGAAATTGAAGAATGAAGGGGCTATTTATACTTTTCAAAAGCGGCGGTTCAAAACACGAGATGGGAAAGCATTAATTGGTATTTGCAGAAGTTACAGGGTTTGTCGCCAGCTGGGACACGAAAGGACCCTTTTTGATAGTGGCCACGTGTGTCATCATGCTGCCGTCATCCATCAACAAGACATTTTTATGTTATCTGATTTGACACTTCGAACTTCGTGTCGTACTCAATAAGTGTGTTCTCACTTAGCCTAATCTTGAAAGGCGGCAGCTCATATCGTTTCTTGTCATTACTCTCTAATAAACGAGGGGACTATCTGTATGGGGTCAGATACGATCGAGCGCATAAGAAGCACCAGTCTTGGGTTACGATTATCGGTATAACTTGAGGTCGGTCTCCTGTAGATCGAGACCGGCACTTCGAGAAGGGAAGTTCGAGGTCAGGCGTCATCGGGATAAAGTTCGAGGCCAAGGTATTCGAGATAAGGTTGTCGAGACCGGTCTGGGTAAAGCATCTTATGGTAAAAATATTAGATTCGCATAACGGAAGGGCCGAAAATCTCGTGACATGTAAATGTCTCAGCGGGAATCATGGCCCAAATCAGCAAAGACGTTGAACCCAATAATTTTAGGGATCTTTTACCCTGTAATTAGGTATTTTACCTTGTATAGGATTCTTTTCTCCTCCTATATAAAGAATTCAACCCTACTGTATACAGGACACAAGATACGATCAATATAACAGTTAGCATATTTTGACTATCTTCTTCATAAAATACTTATTTCGTTATTGTCCATTCTGTCACAGCTAAATTACTCAACTTTGGTGGTTTGTCTATTCTTTCATTTATTTAAATCAGCCTTTATTTATCGTTTATTCTTTAATTGTATCAAGCCAAGTCACGTATCCCTAATACCACGTACAAATTTAATTGTTACCCGTAGTTCAGGGTAAACATAGTGAAACTTCGTTTAGTGAAATTTCCACATCCCGAATATAACTCTTATTTTTCTTCCTTCAGTACTTTAAAATTTTCTTTGCATCTTCAGATAATCACTCCCTCACTCCTTCTTCATCCCCTAACTCACCCTCTACATTCCTAAATGTATCATGAAGTAGTCCATCAATATCGTTACGCATGTTAGAATCTTCATCATAATTGCTTGGAAGATGTGTATTTCTCGAGAATAATCCTTCCCCGTAGAAAACCCATTTAGTATAATTAATACACCTTTATGTGAGAGCATAATATTTTATTTCATTGGTAAGCTCATCCAAATATCTTATCAAGAAAATCATTCACTCCACGGATATACTCATCCGTCCATCTTAACAAATTCATCCAAATTTTATCTACATCATCCATGAATATCCTATATGACATAGGCAAATTACCAAAATTAAGATTCATCAAAAGCAAAGAAATAGAAAAAGATCCTTGAGAATGTTTCAATTCAAGCAACTTCTCATCTCATGTAACTTTGTCTCACCCACATCCCTTTCTACAAACAAACTGAAATAGAGAATGTTACTAGCACACCAGATCAAGATAAGAATGGCAAAAGTTAACAACAACAAGATGATTTGATAGGAACCTATGACATCGAGGATAGCGATGAAGTTTATTCTCTGTCTTAGGATGTATATGGGACGATTATAAGAATATAGTCTTATATGTTTTTATAATCTTTCCCTAAATATCCTAGGACATAGAGTAAATCTCATCATCATAGGTTCCAATTAAATTATCTCAATATTTTTCACTGAAAAAAAATTATGTAAATCAGACATATGGTCCAAGAAGTTAAAAATGACAATTTAAGAAAGAAGCAAGAAAGTGAGAATCGCAACAAAATGAAGTTACCTATAGAATTTTCAAGTATTCATATTGTTCCATTTATGCTCGTCTTAATCCTATTCAACAGAATTATCCATAAAAGATCAAAGTGCGATTAAGGGTAAAGCAAAACCGTTAGAAATTCACATATTAGTTGGTGCTATCTGAATCATTTCATCTTTTGCTTTTCAGTGACCAAAAGGAATTCTTTTATTAAAATTGGCAATAATTTGGTTAAAAAAAATAGTAGGAAGAAACATAGCTCTTTATACATTCATGAAACAGGAAATCCAACAACAATGTCTAAACAAATTTAGTACAGAAAAAATAATTTTACCACAAATACAAAAAAAATTACACTCACACTCTTTTAACTAATAAAATCTGAACTTAAAGACATATGTTATACCTACAAAGGATGTTTCTTATATAAGACCTTTAAAAGTTGACTTCTTAATAATCATCTCTTGCAATATGAATAGGAAAGATGTGATTAAGCTACTGTACTTTTCAAAGAATATATAGAACCATGTTTAAACTATCAACTTAACTTTGTAAAAGTAATCATCAAACAATTAATTAAGATTCGACTTATGAACTTAATTTATGAAGATGGTCATTAGATACCAGGATAGTATTCAAAATTACTAATATCAAATTTCATCCTTAATCTTTACTTAAATATAGAGCTTAACCATGGTTTCTAAAGTATTGTTTAAAACTTATCACGACTTTTAATAGGTAAACTGAACCAATCTTTGACAGATTTTGTCATGATTCAAAATATGCCTAGTCGTGATGGCACATAACCCAACCTGCTAGATAAGCCAAATAACAATCAACACAATTCTAATAATAATAATAATAATAATAATAATAATAATAATAATAACAACAACAACAACAACAACAACAACAACAATAATAACAATAACAATAACAACAGCAACAGCAACAACAACAACAACAGCAACAGCAACAACAGCAATAGCAACAACAACAGCAACAACAACATCAACAGCAACAACAACAGCAACAGCAACAGCAAAGCAAGAACAACAACAACAGCAAGAACAACAACAACAGCATCAAGAACAACAACAACAACAACAGCAACACCAACAGCAAGAACAACAAGAGTCAAGAAGTGAAATAACTGAATTTTATACAATAACCCAAAGACCGATAGTACAACTCATGAGCTACTAAGATTTAGATTTATAAAGCTGGTATAAAATAAATATAAAATCTGTTTGAAATGTATATAAACGGATTACAATATAAAGCTATCAAGGACAAGTAGTAGCTATATATCCAGAAAGCAGGTACATCTTCAATGTCAGCTTCCTCCATACATAGCAGCATCAGCTCCAAGATCTGCATGCAATGTGTAGAAGTATAGTATGAGTACAACCGACCCCATGTACTCAAAAAGTGACAAACCTAACCTCGGGTTGAAATCAGTGACAAACTCGAAAGATGGTTAGTGTTCAACATCAATAATCAATAACAGCATGAGATTCGATAATAAATAAGAGTAAGTAACTCAGAAGATATCATGATTAGCTCGTTCACAAATACGGAAAATTAGACTTGTCTTTCAAGTATAACAGTTAAATCGCAAATCCCACACCGAAATCACTGAAATATGAATTTATCATGGAACATACAGCTAAAACTTTTCATTTACCAGATAGTATGAGGAAATATATCTATATATGCATATATGTCAAGTCAATAACACCATATTTCTATTTAGCATGAGGAAAATACATCTTTATGCATACATGTCAAATATACATGTCAAGTCCATAATATCACAGAGAAATCATCAAATACACTCACTCTCAGCACATTAAAGGTGCCTGGCTCAAATGCCCCTCGCCATCACACACACAATCACTTAGAATTGTACGGGTGTCTCGCTAAAAGGCCCCTCACCAGAGCACGTGTATATCAATGTGCATGCGCTTACTGTAAAATCAGACTCCGAAGGGGTAGATCTTGGCCTAAGCGCTAATCAATAGCCAATATGGCATGTTGCAGCGTGCAACCCGATTCAAATAATAATCAATAGCCAATATAGCATGTTGCGACGTGCAACCCGATCCAAATATCAATCAATAGCCAATATGGCATGTTGTGGTGTGCAACCCAATTTAAATAATAATCAATAGCCAATATAGTCTGTTGCAGCATCCAACCCGATCTAAATGTCAATCGATAGTTAATATGGCTTGTTGCGGCATGCAACCGATCCAAAAATACTCACAACTTGGCTCTATGGTCGACATTAGTCATCACTCCTCTCAAGTTCTCATATGCCAACACCTAACAGATACATAATCCAATTGCACAACACGGAATATCACAAAGTACCACAAATTCAGCTCAAACTCGTATCAAGTACAAGGACACCAATAACACGTCAGATAGCATATCACAAGTGCACGGAAGCAGAGATAACACGCGGATATAACTATCATAACTAAATAGTATGACTACGCCTATGGAAAATAGCTCAACATGGCAAAAATAACTTTATCATGTTTCAAATAATTAAACAGATAGCCGAGTCATGATCTTTAGCATGAATAATAACTCAAGTAGTCATATAAATGGTGAAAATATGATATCAAAGAAGCATGATAGCGAAACAAGGCATATAATAGCCTAAGAACTATCCGCCCATCAACTAGCACGTGCGCCACCCCCAACTGTCACACCTCCTTTTCGTACACCCCCGAGGAGTATATAAAAGGAGTTTTTCCAATTAAAGTGATATTATTCGAAATGGGATTATTTGTTTAATTTTATCAGAGTCGCCACTCGGACTGTTTAATTGGTGTCCCCAAGTCACCGATTTATTTTTTTATCCCAAATCGAAGAAAATTTCTACTTTCTTGTGAAGTCTGCGAACTAGAAATTCTAAGTAAGGAATTCTGTTAACTCGAGGGAAGGTGTTAGGCACCCTCGGATTCCGTGGTTCTATCACGGTCGCTCAACTATTATAATCGGCTTATTATCTGATTTTAAAACATGTTTCTAGCCTATGGTATATTTAACTTTTAACCGCTTTTGTGATTATTGGAGAATTGCAACGTTATTTAAAATATGTCATGAACCACGTCACATAAATGCACCCGTAATCAATAACATATTTTATTTAACATTGAGATTAGGATTTGGGTCACATAAATGCGCACCCAAATTTAGGAAATCGAGTTATTAAAATAATGCGCCTAAAGTAACTACATGTTTTTAACTTTTCGAGGGCCATGAAGTTCACTGAATAGCACACCTCGGTTTTCTAAGGATTTTAATATTGATTAATAAGGGCCATGCATTTTGAAATTTTATTTGGCGTGGCGCACCTTAAATTATTTGAACACTTTTCTTATTTTGAAATTATTAAAATCGAGTTACCTAAAAGGCACCCTCGAACTTAGCATTGTTACTATATCACAGGAACCATACCCATAGTCACAATGTTTTGTTAATTGTGCCTAAAAGCAAGCTACGAAAGTTAAGGCGTTTAAGACTTAATTATTTTAATCTTGTATTAAACTATTAAGAGGGCCATAGGTGATCGTTGCTAATTACATGGCTCACCTCTATTAACTAAAGAAATTTTTTGAATCTAAGTTGTTAGACCCGCGTCTACATGTTTAATGCTACTAGAAACCCATATATGTGAACAGCAATAGGCCTATTTGATTTCCAGTCGGACAGTAGGTCCACTTGGGCTCCAAGTATTTTAATTTCAGGCCCAAAACAGACCACTCAGCATAAGTTCAATTATGAATATAGCCACTAATTCCATAAAACAATCATACTCTGAATTTTAAAACCAATTCCAGAAAATAGCCACACTTTGAATTTTAGCACTAATTTCAAAAATAGCCATGCTTTAAACTTAACAGATTTCAGAAACAGTCATGCTTTGAATTTAACAGATTATTTTTGCAGTCAAAATTATCAGATTTGGGCATGGATGTCTCTGCAATGGGCCAGCTCACAAATCATGCCCAAAACACAGTCTTAGACAAAGTTTTATTTTTGGAACTGGGCTAGAAGTGCAGCCCAAACATCACAGATAAAACAATTCAGCATACATTTATTTACACGAACCGTACCAGATTTAATACAGCTTATACAATCGTAAGTAAGCATCTATTAATTACAAAATCTCAACCAATTCGAACAGATTAACATAACTACTATAAACTCATTGATTGATTACAAAGCTGATATACTAAGCTATTACAGAACTTCATCATTCAATCTTTGAACTTACAAAAATACTGCCCAAATTCCAGCATAACATGTTAAATCGTGACCAATAACCTTCTCCCTATTCCTTCGTCAAATTTCAGTTTTAATTAATCAGAACAATAAGAGATGAGATAAACACTGCTTCCTACTTTAATTAAACTTGAAAATATTAATTCCAATTATGTTTTCGATCAAATAAACATGTGTTTTAGCATATTAGGTACTCTACATCACAGCAGTGGCGCTCTTAGCATGTTTCATAGTATAAGTGGTCACCGGTAGTTACTGAATCATTTTATTAGAAATTTCAACTATAGTTTCAGTCAACTAAATAACAACAAACATGAAAACTGAAACTGATAAGGAAGCAATAGAATAACTAAGCAAACAGAGTCCTAAAGGAAGCTAAATACATAGTATAGCAATAATTTCGATTTCATGACAAACCCAACAAATGACCCAAACAACCCCTGATATATGATCTATTAACATTTATCAGTCCAAATTCATAATATTCATGATTTCAGAAATTGACAGAAAAGGAATTTAAATACATTGAACCATTAAACAGGTTAACTATACAGAAACTAAACAGTAAACAATTTCACTTACTCATGATATTAATTTTAAACTACAAAGATGTTCGAACATACCTATATAACAACAAACACCAAGCAAATTTGATGGAGAAACAGCAGCAAGCAACCCGCAACCTGATGCACTTTGAAAATCAGAAATACAGAAGAGTACTTCAGCAAATACACAAAAATCTACTGTCCTTTTGAACTTTTGTTCTCTTTTCGAAACTATATTTGTATGATGCAGTCGAGTGAGTCTGTGGGTGTATGTGAGTGATGAGGATATCTATGAGTGATAGTGTATGTGGAAAAAAAACTAGTGAGTATGAGAAAAGTTTGTATCGTCCAGCCCCCCTCTCCTTTTCTGAAGATGCTCCGTTATATATATCCCTCAGCATGCAAAACAGATTCAAGAATAAAATCCGTTTGTTATCCCCAAATCTCATA
>MCJB01001581.1:51748-117932 GCA_002018475.1 Nicotiana obtusifolia
ACCCCTCTAAATCTGTTTTTTGTGCGCATGTGATCCAAAAAGGATCTTTCCAACAGATTTCTGTTATTTCTTTTCAAATTGTCTCTTTTCACCCAGATGTTTCCTAATTTACTTATTTATTTGCAATTGAGGACCTCCTAGAAACTTCTATCAGATACCCAAATTAACCCCTTAAATTACTGATTTTCGCTTTGTTAAACCCTTACGGGTCGAGTCGACCCGACACCAAACAAAGCCCAAACCAACGACCCAGTTCCCTTTTTTGGTCTTTGATTTTTAGAAACCCAAATTTCATCCATAGCCTTTTCAAATGGTTCTTAATAACTCAGCCTATTTTAAACCAAAAAGATAGAGAACAAAGAAGGGAAACAGAAACGGGCAGGATTTTGACCCAAACATAAAACTGGATAATTAAAGAATGGAGTAGAAGGTGAGAAACACTAACAAAATTAATAAATGAAAAACAAAAACGAAAAAGGAGGAAACAGAGAGTACCTCGGACCAAATCATCTTCGAGGTTAAGCCAAAATTGACCTTAACCGTGTGTTCTTATTAAGAACACACGATTAAAGTCTATTTTGACTTTAACTAAACTCTAGAAAAACTTCGATTTAAAGTTTTGGACTTTAGGGTTCCATTTTTCGATTTAAAATCGAAGGAATTTCAGGGGTTTTTGGTTGAAACGGAGTATAGACTTGGGATTTCAGGGGGTGACAATGGTTATTGGGTGTGATTTTGGGCAGATTTGGAAGTGATTTGAGGCAGGAGCTGCCATGGCTTCACTGAAGATTTGGGGCGGCTAGGGTTTCAATTTCAGAGAGGGGTCGTTTGGAAGATGAGAGAATGGGGTAGGAGGGTCGAGTTCGGACATATATATAGTCCAAGAGGATCAGTTGTCAGCCGTTAGATCTGTTGAGATCAACGGCTCAGATCAGATGCTTAATCCAAACGGCGTCATTTGGTTTTAGAGGGGAACTAGGTCTTGGGCCGGTCCGGTGATTTCCATTTGGGCTTAGTTTAAGTTTTAAAAAATGTCAGCCCAGTCCAATTTCTTCCTCTCTTTTTTTCAATTTGTTGTTTTTAATTTTCTCTTTTTATTTTTAAAACTAAGTACCTTAATAATTAAAAATCCTAAATTACTTAAATGAAACTAAGCTAAATAATTAATTATAAAAATTATAATAACACTTGATTCTAAGAATTAAAGATTAAAAATTAAGAAAAGTGTAAAATAAACTATTTTTATGATTTTTTAATTTTATAAAATAAATAATTACTAATTCAATCCTAAAAATATAAAAACAAATCCTAAATGAGATGCATGATATTTTTATTTTATTTTTTTGTATTTCCATGATTTAATTAATTAAAAATTAAACAAGAAAGAAAAATATAAGTAATTTAAAATTTAATAGGATTCCTAAAAAAATGAATAATAATTAAAATGCTATTTTTGATTTTATGGGAGGATTTCGGGCATGGCAAAAATCACGTGCTCACGGCTGCCCCTATTTGCTCGGAGACACGAAGGGTTTTCGGGCAAAGATAAGATGAGCAATTCTGTGGGATATTTACCTATCCGAAACTCCATGAGAAGCATTTTTCAAAAGAGTTTGACCGAACCTTGCTTCAAAGGTTTCCTACATATCCTTGGCTACAGAGGAATCAGGTCAGTGTAGTTCGGGAAGTATTGGTAGCTGGGACTACCAGGAAGCTGTGATTTTCACTGTTGCTGCTGCTGTTACTGCTTGCTGCGCTCCTTATTACATCAAAATGGAAAAATAAAAAGCTAAGATAGCTACGTCTATCAGCTATGAGTTATAAAATTCCTATCTACAAATTTCTTGAAGCTTGATATTGAGTCTTAGCTGGTTCTCGAGGCAGACTCCGATCTGAACCTTGATGTTCATCAACTGTAGGTGCTGGTTCTTTCCTCAACTTTTGAATTAAAGCGGAAAATGCGAAGCTTATGACTTCCGTCAAATTTTGAACATATCACGTCCTCGTTCATTGCAGCATTTGAATTTGCTTCCTTTTATTCTTTTCTTTTCTTCATTCTGGATTGAAATTCATTCTTTTGGTCATCTCGAACCCTGTGCCTCGAAGGAAAACCTGCTCAGACACCAAACCAAATCAAGTGAACAAAATTATCCTGCCCCAGTTCCATTGAGAAAAACTTGTGAGTTATTTGCAACTAAAAGCTAAACTATTTCTCTATTGAAAACAGTAAAAATAAAGGAAGGATTGCCAGGTTATGCTGGGAAGCCGACCGAGTTATGCTGGAAAAAGCAAAATTCCCGGGTTATGCCGAGGATGTTATCGGTCGATTCTACTGGGGAAAAGAAAAAGAGTTCCTGGGTTATGCCAGGGTAAAAGAAAAGGTCCTTGAGTTATGCCAGGGAGTCCACGGGTTATGCCGGGGATAACAGAAAAATAAAGGTCTCTGGGTTATGCCAAAGAGGTCCACGAGTTATGCCGGGGAGTCCACGGCTTATGCCGGGAAAAAAGGGAAACAAAAATCTTTGGGTTGTGCTAAAGAAATCCACGGGTTATGCCGGAGATGAAAGAAAAGATCTTTGGGTTATGCCAAAGAAGTCCTCGGGTTATGCCGGGGAGTCTACGAGTTATGCCGGGAAAAAAGGGAAACAAAAATCTTTGGGTTATGCCAAAGAGATCCACGGGTTATGCCGGGGATGAAAGAAAAGATCTTTGAGTTATTCCAAAGAAGTCCACAGGTTACGCCGGGGATGAAAGAAAAGAACTTTTGGTAATGCCAAAGAGATCCACGGGTTATGCCGAGGATGAAAGAAAGATCTTTGGGTTATGCCAAAGAGGTCCACGGGTTATGTCATGGAGTCCACGGGTTATGCCGGGAAAAAAGAAAACAAAGATCTTTAGGTTATGCCAAAGAAGTCCACGGGTTATGCCGGGGAATCCACGGGTTATGCCGGGGATGAAAGAAAAGACTATGTTTTTGGGTTATGCCAAAGAAGTCCAAAATAATGCAGGAAAGAGTTTGGAGAAGATTTCCCTCTGATTATTGCTGCAAAGCTGTTTTTAGCCTTTATGCAGTTTCTTTCTGGTTGCACCTCCTTCTTGCGGGGTTGCTTTGGATCGCACCGATTTCCTGTTTTCAAAACAAAAGCAATTGTTAATTTGAAACGGTGATTGGTTTTGTGGCCTTGATGATTCTGATCACTTGATCCCGGCCCAACTTTGGCGAGAACCTCCACTTCTTGCTTGGTTTTCTGAAAGTTGATTTCTTTCTTGAACCGAGGGACTCAATTTATGTGAATTTGTTGTGACAGCTTCCCATATAGGACTTTGTCTTTTCACTTTTTCTCGCCTCTGGGGCTTTTGCTTTTGGCTTTCTTTTCATTTTTCACAACTTTAGGGTTTCAGAGCATCAACCATCATGGCCAGTCGGGGTCGACTTGATTCACTCGTTGAGGCTGGTACTTCTTTTGGATCCAGCTTTTATTAAGCGGGACCCTATAAAACCAGTCTTGACACTTTTCTTTGTATTAGTTTCAGAAGCAGAATTAGATCGAAAGGGATTCAAAGAAAAGTAAACAAAAGGCAATAGAATGAATTTAGAAAAGTATCCCTTTCGGGGAAGAAAGAAGGACTTATCTGAGGTGCATGCAGACTTCGCATATGCATGACATGCTTCTTGGACTGGGTGCCCGATCTGCGTAACTATCCAACTTTCTCATGAGCCCATCATGATTCGTATTTTGAAACCGAGAAAACTTTGCCAGGACTCTTTCAATACCAATAGTGGCGAGGATTCCTGCTTTACGATCAACGGCGCCCTTTGCGGGTTTTCGCCAATTGACCTCTCTTGTTTCTCTTCTCACCGTTGCCTTGTAGTGCTCTTTGAGAGTTTTCACTAACAAGACTCTCTCATTTTCAATTTCTCTGCTCGCGTCGCCTTACAGTGCCCGTGTGGGTTTTCACCAATAAGACTCTCTCATTTTATTTCTCTCATTTTGAATGCATTCTCTGATTTTGGGAACCTTTCCCCAATTGATCAGAAGGACTTGAACAGGATTTGGTAAAGAGAGTTTTGATTGGATTACAACTTTGGAACATTTCAAGCGAAACACCGCCGAACCGTTATAACATCTGCCCTAGTTTCATTTTTGAGGAAATTTGGATTTTTATTTTGGTGTGACTGAACCTCAGGGAGAGGCTACCTACGTATCCTTTCGGAATCAAGTCTGACGTAGTTCAGGCAGTTTTGTTTTTTGTATTTTTGTTTGTTTTTGTTTTGTTTTGTTTTTCTTTTCTTTTCCTTTTCTTTTTCTTTTTCTTTTTTTTTCAACTAAACTTTCCAATGATGCTTTCGAGTTCCAAAGAGGGTAATCAAGGAAGAATAACCGGCTCAAAGGGTTAGCAAAGGGTTGGAGTGTTTGGGGTAGCGAGAATGAAGGCCTTCGTCATCCCAATCGGAAAGATTACACATAGTACCTTTTGACTGCATCCGCATTCACTGCTGTTTCGGGATCATCTCCTTTAATGTCTCCCAAGTACAACACTCCTCTTGGCAGTATCTTTCTGATGATATATGGGCCTTTCCAATTAGGAGCGAATTTTCCTTTGTCTTCCTGATGATGGGGGAGAATACACCTTAGAACGAGTTGCCCTACTTCAAATTTTTTGGGTCGTACTTTCTTGTTGTAGGAACAGGCCATTCTTTGTTGGTACAACTGCCCGTGGCAAACTGCGGCCATTCGCTTTTCATCAATCAGGGTTAGTTGTTCCAGGCGGGTTTTGACCCACTCACT
The DNA here is from genome assembly GCA_002018475.1 of Nicotiana obtusifolia. NCBI lineage: Eukaryota > Viridiplantae > Streptophyta > Magnoliopsida > Solanales > Solanaceae > Nicotiana > Nicotiana obtusifolia. The sequence continues at coordinate 56,539 of MCJB01001581.1, forward strand.
ATCTTCAATTTCCGCTTCAACAATGATCCGGAGGGAAGAAATTTCAACTTCCGCAGGTATCACGACTCAGTGCCATAAACTAAAAGATATGGGGTCTCTCCGATTGAGGTGCGCATAGTAGTACGGTACCCAACAATGCAAACAGCAACTTTTCATGCCATTGCCTGGAACTTTGAATCATTTTCCTCAAAATCTTTTTGATGTTGTTTGCTGCTTCCACGGCACCATTGGCTTTGGGCCGATATGGAGTAGAGTTCCTATGCATTATCTTGAATTGTTCGCATATTTCCCTCATCAAATGACTATTCAGGTTTGCAGCGTTATCTGTGATGACGGTCGCAGGGATACCAAAGCAGCATATAAGATTGGAATGCACGAAATCCACCACAGCTTTCTTGGTAACATATTTAAGGGTGATTGCTTCAACCTATTTCGTGAAGTAGTCGATGGCAACCAATATGAATCTGTGCCCATTTGAGGCTTTTGGCTCGATCAGCCCAATGATGTCCATGCCCCAGCCAACAAATGGCCAAGGTGATGACATGGGATGTAGTTCCGTGGGAGGTGCATGAATCGAATCGCCGTGCACCTGACACTGATGACATTTTCGAACAAAATTGAAGCAGTCTTTCTCCATGGTCATCCAGTAATAGCCTGCTCGGAGGATTTTCTTTGCCAAGACATACCCGTTCATGTGGGGCCTGCATACTCCTACGTGCACTTCATGCATGATTTTTCTAGCCTCTTCGGCATCAACGCATCTTAGCAAATTGAGATCCGGAGTCCTTTTATATAAGATATTACCGCTTAAAAAAAACCACTTGCCTGTCGTCTGATGGTTCTCCTTTGGTCTCCGCTGGCTTGATCCGGGTATTCTTTAGTTTTCAGAAACCTCTTAATGTCATGATACCATGGTTGAACACTTGGTTCTGCTTCAACCGTATTACAATAGCCATGCCTTTCACGGATTTGGATCTCTAAAGGATCAATGTGGGCATTTCCTGGGTAGGGCAACATCGAGGCCAAAGTAGCAAGTGCATCAGCTAATTCATTATGACAACGTGGGATGTACCTAAACTCTATTGATTCGAATTGTCTACTCAGATCTTCCACATGTTGCCTATAAGGAATAAGCTTGACATCTAGGGTCTCCCATTCTCCTTGAGCTTGTCGGATAATCAAGCCCGAGTCTCCTATGATTAACAATTTTTCAACATCTTGGGCGATTGCCATGTTCATACCCATAATGCAGGCTTCATACTCAGCAGCGTTATTTGTGCAGAAAAATCGAAGCCTGGCTGTGGCCGGATAATTCTGACCATCAGGTGAGATAAAGATTGCCCCAATTCCAACACCTTTTGCATTCACTGCTCCATCCAAGAGCATTTTCCAAGTGTTGGTGTCTTCGGACATTAACTCAATTGAATTTACCTCCTCATCCGGGAAGTAAGTGTTCAAAGGTTGATACTCATCATCGACCGGGTTTTCAGCCAGATGGTCTGCTAATGCCTGGGCTTTCATTGCCGCGCGAGTGTCATAAAGTATGTCAAATTCTGTGAGCAAGATCTGCCATTTTGCTAACCTCCCAGTAGGCATTGGCTTCTGGAATATTTACTTTAGAGGATCCAACCTGGTTATGAGGTAGGTGGTGTATGCTTGCAAATAATGCCTCAGCTTCTGGGCAACCCAAGTTAAAGCGCAACAAGTTCTTTCCAGCAAAGTGTACTTGGCTTCATAACTTGTGAACTTCTTGCTCAGATAGTAAATGGCCTGTTCTTTCCTTCCAGTCACATCATGTTGCCCGAGGACACAGCCCAAAGAATTTTCTAGGATTGTCAGATACAAGAACAGAGGTCTCCCTAGCTCAGGTGGGCCCAACACTGGCGGATCCGAGAGATACATTTTGATTTTGTCAAAAGCTTCTCGGCACTCGTCTGTCCATTTGATGGCCGCATCATTCTTTAACAACCTGAATATGGGTTCATATGTGGAAGTCAACTGAGCAATGAACCGGCTGATATAATTCAATCTTCCCAACAAACTCATGACGTCTTTCTTGGTTTTTGGAGGGGGTAGATCCCGAATAGACTTTATCTTGGTTGGATCTAGCTCAATGCCTCTTTGACTGACTATGAAACCCAAGAGCTTGCCAGATGGGACTCCAAATGCACATTTGGCTGGGTTTAGCTTCAAATCGTATTTGCGCAGCCGCTCGAAGAATTTTCGCAGATCTCGAACATGATCTTCCTTAGTTTTGGATTTGATGATCACATCATCCACATACACCTCTATTTCTTGATGCATCATGTCATGGAAAATGGTGGTCATGGCCCTCATATAGGTTGCCCCGGCGTTCTTCAATCCTAATGGCATGACCCTGTAACAATATGTGCCCCAAGGTGTGGTGAAGGCTGTCTTTTCAGCGTCTTCTTCATCCATCAACACCTGGTGATATCCCGCATAACAGTCCACGAAGGCTTGTATCTCATGTTTGGCACATTTATCAACAAGGATATGGATGTTTGGCAAAGGGAAGTTGTCCTTGGGACTTGCTTTGTTTAAATCTCTTTAGTCCACACACACTCGGGTTTTCCCCTCTTTCTTTGGCACTGGGACTACATTGGCTAGCCACGTGGTGTATCGAACTACCCGGATCACTCCTGCTTTCAGCTGTTTTGTGACCTCTTCTTTGAATTTGTCGCTGATATCAGTTTTAAACTTTCTTTGCTTTTGCTGGACAGGGGATAATCAGGGTATGTCGGCAATATATGAACCACCATATCAACACTGAGTCCTTGCATGTCATCGTATGACCAAGAGAACACATCTTTGAACTCAAACAAGAGTTGGATTAATGCATCTCGAGTTTTTTCATCTGTGTGAATGCTTATCTTGGTTTCCGTAATTTCTTCAGAACTACCCAAATTAACCGGCTCGATATCATTTAAGTTCGGCTCAGGTTTATTCTCAAATTGTTTCAATTCTCGGTTTAATTCCTTAAAAGCCTCTTCTTCATTATATTCCGGTTCTTGGTTCATTACGTCACAGTTAGACAGCGTTTTTGGATCTGGGCATGAAGTCCGCAAGCATGTCATGTTATTTAAAGCCGCATTATTAGAAGTGAAAAGAAGAAAGAAAAATAAAACAACAAAATTAGAAGAGATTAATGGTGAAATATTGATTTTATTTCATTTAATTTTGAAGATAACAGGGTTTACATTTGGAATTAAAAGACAAGAAACTAGAGATAGGAAACTAAACAAAACATCCGAGTTACACCCTGGAATAACTCGTGATGCAGAAAAGGTGGCAAGACAAGTCTACCGGGACTCCTGCCTGGTTGGGAAGGGTGTAGCCTTCCAATTTTGCAGCTTGGCATTAGGTCCCATGTACAGCACCTCAGCGGTGCTTGAGCCTTTCCCTTGCTGAACCATGTGGGTTTCATACAACATCTGTTTCATAGCCCCACAAATTTCTTCAATTTCTTCTACTGTGAAGGCTTCATCTTCCTCTTCGTCGCTGTACTTAGGCTTGACGAATGTTTTGTAGAGATGCGGAATTGGCTAAGTCAGGACCCACCCATCATTCTTCTTTTTCTTTGCCCATTTGAAATCGGCTGGTGTGGGTCGGAAGCCTAATTCGAAGAACCCCTCACTTGCAGTTGAGGTGATTGGTTCAGTTGTTCCTTGCAGTGACTTCTCGAGCCCTTTCCCAGGTTGGTAGCCATGTCTGATCATTTCTTTGGCTACCATGATTGATGCGTTTGACAGGAAGGGTTGAGGGCAAGGGTTTCCCTCTTCACACTGGTCTGCGACCACAATTTCAAAAGCTTGATAGATTATATGTTCACTTCCTTCCTTTGCTTCGAGGCATGGGACTGATGGATTGCGATAGATTGATTGTTCCTCCTCTCCATGAACCACGATCTCCTTGTTTTCATATTCAAATTTCACCATTTGGTAGAGAGTGGAAGGCTCCTACCGCATGGATCCACGGCCGTCCCAAGAGAAAATTGTAGGAAGTATCCATATCTAGAACCTGAAAGGTTACTTCGAAGTCGACCGGACCAATAGTCAGGACCAGGTCAATTTCTCCAATAGTATCCCTCTTCAAGCCATCGAAAGCACGTACGCACACATCATTAGGTCTGATTTTCTTGGTGCAGTTTTCCATGTGCTGTAAGGTTAAGAGCGGTCAGATATCTACCCCAGAACCTCCATCTAGAATGACTCATTTTACATAATACCATTCACATTTGACTGTCAGATAAAGGGCTTTATTGTGGGTAGCCCCTTCGGGATCATTTTTTCTAAAGGAAACTTGATGGGTTGCAAAGAATCTTTCTGCCATCCTTTCCAGTTGCTCTACCGTAGTTTCATTAGGCATATATGCTTCATTGAGGGTTTTGATTAAAACCTTCTGATGCTCAGTCAAACTCATTAACAGAGATAGAAGAGAGACTTGATCGGGAGACTTTCGAAGTTGATTAATTATTTCGTAGTCTGCCATTTTCATCTTCTGGAAGAATGCCTCCGCCTCTTCGGGGCTTACCGGGTTCTTAGATGGAAGCGTTTCTTTGTAGCATTGTTTACTTCCCTCAGATTGAGATATCTTTCGGTCGGGTTGTCTTCTTGGATTTCCCCCGAGATCTTTTTGCCTTTGTATGTCACTACCGTCTCGCTGTAGTTCCATGGCACGGCAGCGGGGTCTGTCATGGGCCTTTGTTGCGCGCGACCGATAACCACGGGCTCATTCAGCCTTGGTGGACATACCGGTCCCCGGACCACATAGGTCCCCTTTTGCACATACATTTGAGCCTTTTGCTTGTTTAATTCAAATCTCTTGGGAGGGCTTAATGGCATTTGTTCTTTCTTGCGCCTTCGGGGGACATAAAGAACAGCATCTTTGGGGGTCATTTCCCCGGTTTCAACCTTCACCTTCTCTTCCGCCTTCTGAGGAACAATTTTTCTCTTCTTCTCTATTCTGTCCTGTTTTGGGACAGCTTTTGGCTTTGTTTCTGTATCGGCTATGGCGATGATAGCTTTCACGGCTGGGTTGAATTCCTTGTCTTCACAGATCATTCCAATAACCGGCCCATTGTTGTGAGCCGGTAGTGGATTATTGGTTACATTGGGGATATCCTCATCCCTCAGCACTATTCTTTTTTGTTCGATTAAATCTTCCACCGCTCTTTTCAATGTCCAACAATTTTTCGTATCATGCCCTTCTGCCCCGGAGTGATATGCACATCGGGTGCCCCTTTGATAGGAGGGTGACTCTGGGTTTTGCCTATTTGGGGGAACAGGCTGAAGCAGACCCATTTGAACCAACTTCGGGAACAAACTTGAATATGATTCACCAATGGGTGTGAAGTTTGTTTTCCTCGGCGGCTCCCGGGCACGGAAGTTATTTTTTGGAGGTCGGGGATTGTAGTAGGCTCGGTACGGAGGTTGATTTCTTGGAGATGGAGCTCTATTTTGGTTAAACTGTTGTTGGGGCCTGCGATAGGGCTGGGCATTCATCACTGCATATGGTGGATGAGCATAGGCTATATCCTGGTGAGGGTAATAGTGTTGTGGGGCCCTTCCAGAGAAAAGAGGTCTGGGTGGCCGAGGCTTTCTTGTACTTGCAGCAGCCATTGACGATTCTTCTTTCTTCTTGCGGTTGGCTAACCCTCCAGACCTGCCTTGAATGGCTTGGGAGGTAGCTCTGATTGCGGATTGACTCAAAATCTGCCCTGTTTTAAGACTATTCTCGACCATTTCTCCGATTTTTATGGCCTCAACAAATGGCTTCCCCATCGCTGACATCATATTTTGATAATAATCAGCTTCTTGTACCTGAAGGAAGACCCTGACCATTTCAACTTCGTCCATGGGAGGTTTCACTCTCGACGCCTGCTCACGCCATTTGACGGCGTACTCCCTGAAGCTTTCGGAGGCTTTCTTTTTTAAGTTTGCTAAGGAATTTCTGTCCGCTGCAATGTCAATATTATACTGGAACTGCCGGACAAAATCTCTTGCCAAATCATCCCAAGTATGCCAACGGGATATTTCCTGGTCCATGTACCATTCGGAAGCGATACCGACCAAGCTCTCCCCAAAATAAGCCATGAGAAGCTCTTCTTTTCCGCCCGCTCCCCTCAGCTGATTGCAATACCTCTTGAGATGGGCGATGGGATCCGCATGCCCATCATATTTCTCAAACTTCAGGGTTTTAAAACCCAACGGTAGATGCACATGAGGAAACATACACAGGTCTGCATATGATACACTTTTCTGTCCACTTAAACCTTGTATGTTCTTGAGACTTTGCTCGAGACTTCTCATCTTTCTAGCAATCTCATCCTGTTCAGGAGTTTTTACATTTGTCTCCTGCCCTGAGGTAAACTCGTATCTGGGCAGTTGAGGATAAGTCGTTGCAGCGAACTAGGCTGATTCTATCGGGAAATGCTGTGCTTGATATGTAAAAGGGGAAGGATGAAAACTCGACCAGGGCAAGGCAGGTTGTGTCGTGGCTGAGCAAGGCGGTGCAGTAAATATGTTTGAGGCTGCACAGAAATCGACGCCTGGGGGCGATCCTCGAAGGGTGTTCCCACAAAATTAGCAGTGATGGTAGGATAACCCAAGGGGTAGCTTATCGAGATGTTGGAAGTCCCACTGGCCCTGGGAAAGAGTTCGGGAAATCAGGGAATTGCATTTGGTGGTTCCTTTCCGTTTGTCCAGGCATCCCACATTTCCATCATGCGGAGACGCAATAATCTGTTTTCTTCGGCAGCTACCGATTCTGGAACCAAGATGCCTGAGATTGGATTTTCCTCTGCAATAGGAACTGTTGGCAAGGTTATCTCAGAAGCCATTGCAACACTTCCTTTTGATGTCGTAAAGTATGGATGAGACGCCAGGTTACCACAAAACCAATCACCTTACTTGTAAAAACCTATACTTAACAGCAAACCAGTTAGTTTGGGGCAAATAACAGATAGGTAATCGCACGTTGAGGTGTGATGCACCTAAGCAATTAAAGGTGTTCCTATATGTTTCACAACGGTCGCATGTTTCATCCCGGCTTTGCCTACTTTCCTCAAAAGTTCTTTTTCACTTTCCGATTTTCACTCTTTTCTTTCCATCCCGTTCTTGCTTTCTTTTCCCCTTTTTTCGTTGATCATTTTTTTTTTAACAAAATATTTTGATTGAATTTTGTTTTATCTTTTCAAGGAAGAAATAAAAATTTCATGGCCTCAAATTCCTAAGATCAAGAAAGAAAGTATTCTTTGAGTCTTCTAAAAGCAAAATACATTTTTTTTAACTTTTATTTTATTTTATAAAAGAGTATTTAGAAAAAGTAAGAAAAATATTTTTTTTGAGTTCTTGTATAACAAAGAAAGAAAGTGTTTTGGATTTTTCGTTTATTTAGAAAGATAGTTTTTGAAACCTTCAAAAGTAAGAAAGAAAATAATTAGACTTTTCCCCTTATTTTTTATTTTTTTTTTTCATTTTAGAAAGGCAAAAGTTTTCCAAAAGTCTTTTTGATTTTTTTTTTCATTTTTTCGTTTATTTACAAAAGAAAGAACAATATATTTAAGCTTTCAAAAGCAACAAAATATTTAGGACTCTAATTTTTAAAAAAAAAAAATCCTTTTTCGATTTTCTTTTTTCTCTTTTTTTTTTATTTTTTTTTGCCCCTTTTTTTCTTCTTTTTTTAATTCTGAAATCAATTTTTCTTTTTGTTTTCTATATTTTCTTTATTTTTCAAAAATTTCGGCAGAATTTCGGCTTATTTTGGACACCGAATTTTTTTTTTTGTGTAATCAACTCTCAATTTTCTCATACCTCAACTTCACTTTCTTTCTTTTTTAATTTTATTTTAACAGCCGGTCAACACACAAGCTGATGTAAATAAATGCACAAGTAGCACGTAAATGATGTATCAAGATGGTCTTTAATTTCGGGGTCACCTGTCCTAGACGGACCCAACCCCTGTGTTGAGTCCCCAAAGTCAAATGCATATGATGAAAATAAACGTTCCTACTAGGGATCCGGCATGAGGTTATGTTATTCTAAGCTGAAAACTTGGGTATTTGTTCTAGACCTGTGTACCCGAGCGGACAACTCGAGCCGAGGAGGGGGCTACGTACAGGGCACCAAAAGGCCACCCGGCTTTGTAACTTGTCCGGCCTCTTTCTTATTTAAGGTATGACCCTAACAGAATAGGGAGTCACGGCCAGCGTGCACATCCCTGAAGATGAGAAGAGAAGGGTTCGGAACAATTTTATATACAGTTCAAATAATATCAAAGCGATAAAAGCGGCATTTAGCATATTAGACTCAACATGTAAAAAAATCAGATAATAATAAAAGCCAAGCATAACAGTTATTTTAAGCTCGAATTCTTGAACCCTGAACCAGAGATTCTGGGTTCGATCCCCAGCAGAGTCGCCAGAGCTGTCACACCTCCTTTTCGTACACCCCGAGGAGTATATAAAGGGAATTTTTCCAATTAAATTAACATTATTCGAAATGAGATTATTTGTTTAATTTTATCAGAGTCGCCACGTGGAATGATTAATTGGTGTCCCAAGTCACCGGTTTATTTTTTTATCCCAAATCGAGGAAAATTTTGACTTTCCTTGTGAAGTCTGCGAACCAGAAATTCTAAGTAAGGAATTCTGTTAACCCGAGGGAAGGTGTTAGGCACCCTCGGATTCCGTGGTTCTAGCATGGTCGCTCAACAATTATAATCGGCTTATTATCTGATTTTAAAACATGTTTCTAGCCTATGGTATATTTAACTTTTAACCGCTTTTGTGATTATTGGAGAATTGCAACGTTATTTAAAATATATCGTGAACCACGTCACATAAATGCACCCGTAACTCATAACATATTTTATTTAACATTGAGATTAGGATTTGGGTTACATAATTGCGCACCCGAATTTAGGAAATCGAGTTATTAAAATAATGCGCCAAAAGTAACTACGCGTTTTTAACTTTTTGAGGGCCATGAAGTTCACTGAATAGCACACCCCGGTTTTCTAAGGATTTTGATATTGATTAATGAGGGCCATGCATGTTGAAATTTTATTTGGCGTGGCACACCTCAAATTATTTGAACACTTTTCTTATTTTGAAATTATCAAAATCGAGTTACCTAAAAGGCATCCTCGAACTTAACATTGTTACTATGTCACGGGAACCGTACCCATAGTCACAATGTTTTGTTAATCATGCCTAAAAGCAAGCTACGAAAGTTAAGGCGTTTAAGACTTAATTATTTTAATCTTGTATTTAACTATTAAGAGGGCCATAGGTGATCGTTGCTAATTACATGGCTCACCTCTATTAACTAAAGGAATTTTTTGAATCTAAGTTGTTAGACCCGCGTCTACATGTTTAATGCTACTAGAAACCCATATATGTGAACAGCAATATGCCTATTTGATTTCCAGTCGGACAGTAGGTCCACTTGGGCTCCAAGTATTTTAATTTCAGGCCCAAAACAAACCACTCAGCATAAGTTCAATTACGAATATAGCCACTAATTCCATAAAACAATCATACTCTGAATTTTAAAACCAATTCTAGAAAATAGCCACACTTTGAATTTTAGCACTAATTTCAGAAACAGCCATGCTTTGAACTTAACAGATTTCAGAAACAGTCATGCTTTGAATTTAACAGATTATTTTTGCAGTCAAAATTATCAGATTTGGGCATGGATGTCACTGCAATGGGCCAACTCACAAATCATGCCCAAAACACAGTATGAGACAAAGTTGTATTTTCGGAACTGGGCTACAAGTGCAGCCCAAACATCACAGATAAAACAATTCAATATATATTCATTTACACGAACCGTACCAGATTTAGTACAGCTTATACAATCGTAAGTAAGCATCTATTAATTACAAAATCTCAACCAATTCGAACAGATTAACATAACTACTATAAACTCATTGATTGATTACAAAGCTGATATACTAAGCTATTACAGAACTTCATCATTCAATCTTTGAACTTACAAAAATACTACCCAAATTCCAGCATAACATGTTAAATAGTGACCAATAACCTTCTCCCTGTTCCTTCGTCAAATTTCAGTTTTAATTAATCAGAACAATAAGAGATGAGATAAACATTGCTTCCTACTTTAATTAAACTTGAAAATATTAATTCCAATTATGTTTTCGATCAAATAAACATGTGTTTTAGCATATTAGGTACTCTACATCACAGCAGTGGCACTCTTAGCATGTTTCAGTAGAATAAGTGGTCACCGGTAGTTACTGAATTATTTTATAAGCAATTTCAACTGAAGTTTCAGTCAACTAAATAACAACAAACATGAAAACTGAAACTGATGAGGAAGCAAGAGCAAAACTAAGCAAACAGAGTCCTAAAGGAAGCTAAATACATAGTATAGCAGTAATTTCGATTTCATGACAAACCCAACAAAGGACCCAAATAACCCCTAATATATGATCTATTAACATTTATCAGTCCAAATTCATAACATTCATGATTTCAGAAATTGACAGAAAAGGAATTTAAATACATTGAACCATTAAATAGGTTAACTATACAGAAACTAAACAGTAAACAATTTCACTTTACGCATGATATTAATTTTAAACTACAAAGATGTTCGAACATACCTATATAACAACAAACACCAAGCAAATTTGACGGAGAAACAGCAGCAAGCAAACAGCAACCCGCAACTTGATGCACTTTGAAAATCAGAAATAGAAAAGAGAGGGGTCGTTTGGAAGATGAGAGAATGGGGTAGGGGGGTCGAGTTCGGACATATACATAGTCCAAGAGGATCAGTTGTGAGCCGTTAGATCTGTTGAGATCAACGGCCCAGATCAGATGCTTAATCCAAACGGCGTCGTTTGGTTTTAGGGGGGAACTGGGTCTTGGGCCGGTCCGGTGATTTCCATTTGGGCTTAGTAAGTTTTAAAAATGTCAGCCCAGTCTGATTTCTTCTTCTTCTTCTTCTTCTTTTGTTTTGTTTTCAATTTGTTGTTTTTAATTTTCTCTTTTTATTTTTAAAACTAAGGACCTTAATAATTAAAAATCCAAAATTACTTAAATGTGAAACTAAGCTTAATAATTAATTATAAAAATTATAATAACACTCATTCTAAGAATTAAAGATTAAAAATTAAGAAAAGTGTAAAATGAACTATTTTTATGATTTTTTAATTTTATAAAACAAATAATTACTATTTCAATCCTAAAAATGTAAAAATAAATCATAAATGAGATGCATGATAATTTTTTTTCTCTTTTTGTATTTTCATGATTAAATTAATTAAAAATTAAACAAGCAAGAAAATATAAGTAATTTAAAATTTAATAGGATTCCTAAAAAAATGAATAATAATTAAAAAGTTATTTTTTGATTTTATGGAAGCATTTCGGGTACGGCAAAAATCACGTGCTCACACCAACCCATCTCAAGTATCATAGTTCTCAGGGATAATTACTCTCAAATCCAAGTTTAGATATGTTACTTACCCCGAACAATCTGAATCAAATACTGGGCAAGACAAACAATACTCTAAAAACTCCATCCAACGCGAATCGACCTCCGAACAGCTCGAAATTAACCAAAATCAACTCAAAAACATCAAATAATGCAAGGCAAAACAAACCCAAACAAAAAAAGGTCAAATCTTTAATCAAATACTCAAAGTCAACCAAAACATCAAATCGGGCTCGCACCCCGGAACTCGACAAAACTCACAAATTTTGATAAACCGTTCAAATACGATTTCAACCATACTAATTTCACTTAAATTCGACTCGGAATCGATATTCAAATCCTAAATATTCACTTTCAAAAAGTTTAGACAAAAATCTCCAATTTTCTTTTTTAAATTCACCAATTAGTTGCCAAAAACGAAGATGAAATTACATAATATAATCAAATCCGAGTCAAAAATACTTACCCTAATCCAAATCGTGAAAATTGCCTCCAAAATCACCAAAATCCGAGCTCTATTAGTCAAAATGTGATAAAATGAACAAAACCCATGAAATATAAGCTTCTGCCCAGCACTTTTGCATATGCAAACGATCGGTCGCTTCAGCGGCAAAAGTCCCGCTTCTGCAGAGACAACTGAAAAAATACGACATGTCGCACCTGCGGAAGACCTTCCGCTTCTACAACATCGCAGGTGCGAGGAAACCTCTGCATCTGCGCCCCTCTCGCTTCTGCGCCAAAACTACCGCATCCGCGTCCTCGCAGATGCGTCAATTACTCTACATCTAGGGACAATGCCCATCTCCAGCCTTCTTTGCAGGTGCTACCATGAATCCGCTTCTACGACCACCGCACCTGCACAAAACCAACCGCAGGTGGACAACACCAGAACCAGCAGAAACTAACAACCACACATGAGGAAAAATTATCTGAAAATCGTTCAAAACACACTCGAGCCCCTCGGAACCCTGCCCAAACATACCAAAAAGTATCAAAACATAATATGGACCTACTCGAGGCCTAAAATCACACATAACAACATCAAAATCATGAGTCGCACCTCAAATCAAGCTCAATAAACTATGCCAAATTTCCAAATTCCAAACTTACGCCGAACACATCTAAACAATCCGGAATCACCTCAATTTTATACACAAGTTCCAAGTGACCAAATGAACATATTTCAACTTTAGGAACAATAGTTTGAACCCGGTATTATTAAAGTCAACTCCCGTTCAAACTTATAAACTTTCTAAACCTTCAAATTGCCAACTTGCGCCAGTTAGAGCCAAAACCTTCTAGAAACTTCCAACTACAAATCTGGGTATACGCCCAAGTCCAAAATCACCTTTCGAACCTAGCATAACCAACAAAACCCTGATCCAATGTCAATTATATAAAAGTCAAACTTGGTCAACTCTTCTAACTTAAAGCTTCTATAAAGACTTGGCTGGTCGTTTTGAGCAATTGCGTCCGGTTCGACAGTTTGAGGTTATGAGTAGCTTTGCATAGTGTATTATCACTTGCGTGTATGGTCAGCTTTGGTTTTGAGTTATCCAGAATTGATTTTGAAGGAGGACTCCCACTTGAGAAGCTTGAAGTTGAAAGAATTGACTAAATTTGACTTTTGAGTATTTGACCTCGGATCAGAGTTTTGATGGTTCTGGTAGGTCCGGATGGTGATTTTGGACTCGGGCATATGCCCAGATTTGGATTTGATTTTTTCTAGAAGGTTTCGGTACCATTTGGCGGAAGTTGGCAATTTAAAAGTTTAGAATTTTCGTAAGTTTGACCATGGTTTGACTTTAAGGCTATTGGGTTAGAATTTTGGTTTTGGGACTTGGAATAGGTCTTTTTCGCCATTTGGAACTTTCCTGCAAAATTTGGTGTCATTTGGAGTTGATTTGATGTGGTTCGGACGCGTAGTTGCAATTCTAGAAGTTCTCGAAGTTCATTGTGATTTTCATGCATTTTGGCGTCCTATTCATGATTCTAGAGGTTATTCTGGTGTTTTGATCATGTGAACGAGGTCGTGTTATATTTTTAAACTTGTATAGGTGTTTGGTTTAAAGCCTCGGGGGCTCGGGTAGGTTTCGGAGTGTTTTGTTAAGAATTGAGTCTACTGGTACTGGTGCCATCTCAATTGCGATGAGCAGGTCGCAAATGCGACCACCGCATTTGCGAGTATTTTCTCGCTTTGCAAACCTGGGGCTGGGGAAGGGACCTCGCATTTGCGAGGATTTGTTTTGCATTTGCGAACATAGGGGCTCACTTTTGCGAGATACTAGTCTCTTTTGCGACGAGCTGCTGGGTGAGACTTCTTTGCATTTGCGAAGTTTAGTGTCGCAAATGTGACTTTAGCAAGCCTAGCTGGGGTCGCTTTTGCAATCCTTTCTCCGCAAATGCGACATCTGCAGCCTGGTTTAGTTAAGTATTCCGAAACTTAGCTTTATTTTATCATATTTTGAACCCTAGAGTCGGTAGGAGGCCATTTTGTGGGAAAGATTTTCATACCAAATTATTGGGTAAGTGATCCTAATCAATTTTCAATTATGTTTCATGATTATATATTAGATTTAATATAAAATTCATAAGAATCTAAGGGAAAAATTTGTAGATTTTGTCAAAGTTTTGAAAAATAAAAATTTGGGAATTAAGAGTCAAATTGGACTCGGATTTGGAAACAAAGCACATATATGGACTCGTTGGGCTATGGGTAGTCAGGATCTACCCTTGGACCCGGGTTTTGACCTGGTGAGCTCGGGGTTGACTTTTGTTGACTTTTTGAAAATTGTATAAAGATCATAGTTTTGTTAATTGAAATTGTTTTCTCTTGCATTCTTTCATGTATGTAAGTCGTCTTTGGCTAGATTGAGTCGGGAGGAGGTGAATTTGTAAAGGAAAAGCTAATTTGAGCATTGATTTGACCGAAATGAGGTAAGTATCTTGTCTAACTTTGTATGGGAGAAAACTACCCCATAGGATTCAGGTTGATTGTGCTATTTGTATTATGTGAAAGCCATGTACACATGGTGACAAATGGGTACATGAGCTATATGTCTTAATTGACCGGTATAGGTTATCTAGACTCTTTCCATGCCTTTAATTGAATTGTCATGACATGTTATATCTCTTATTGTTAATCTACTCTTACATGCTCTATTTGACGTTGTTAGCACTTATTATACCTCCTACTTGTTATTTCACCCTTATATGCTTTAGTTGAAGTTATTGCCTTCCTTATTGTCTTGTGACCTATTAATTGTTGAGTTCCTTCCATGACTCTGTACTTATCTACTACTTGCCTTAAATGTTGTACTTGCACACCTTATTTGTCACGTGCTTCACTTGTCCTATTGCTTTTGTAATATTTGTTGTATTCCTTGATTATTACGTGGTTCATTTATTGCTGTGTACTCATACCCTTTTATGGTAGAAATTCTTGTAAATTGAGTTATTGGATTGTTGTTGTTGATTTAAATTATTTGTGGATCGGGTTGCGCGCCGCAACGGATTATATATGTGGTATTTATGGTGGAATAAGGGAGGATTATAATATTGATAAATGATAATACGGTGGGATCGGGTTGCACGTCGCAACGGATTTTATAGGTGATTCTTGATAGTAATATGGTGAAATAAGAGATGATTGTGTGTGTACGGTGGGATCGGGTTGCGCACCGCAACGGATTGTGTGTATTGTACTTGTTCTTGTTGTTGTTATATTTTGTGTGAGCCACACATCCTACGTGAACTGTTGTATTACTTCAGTGTATCAATTTGTGCTCCCGATGTAACTTGGTGAATTGATTTTTAAGATGAATTTACTATGCGGAGTTACTATCTCATACCCTGTTGAGTTGTTGATAACATAACGGTTTTAAATGAAAGAATTTGGACATGCTTTCCTTATGTGACTCTTAAGTTAAACTCGTCGTTTCATTCGGTACTTTACTATTCTTAATAGTTTTCATATTTCACTTTAATTGATTTCTCAACTTAAACTTCTTTATCTGTCTGATGCTCGTACGTTTTTAAAAAAATATTATTATTATATTTTAATTTGACAAATTCTATATTAAATTCAGTATCTTATCCGATGCTTTATTTTATTTGAAAATGTTATTTTCTTCACCTAAATAATTTCTAAAATATACTCATTTTCTCATTGATTTCCTACTTAATTCAAAAAATATAATTATACTTTATTGTATATAAATAGATCCCTCGAACATTTTTATTAGAATTTGACACGGATGCTATGTACATGGTAGCACGTGGGTATTGCCGTGCAAAAGTGATTTGAAAAATGTGGGCAGGTGCCATATGTGTGAGGTTTGGAAGTTGTGAACTATAAGTTGAGATTACGAGGAGTGGTACTTTGGGTAATTCTTGTTGTAGTTCGTGCATTAGGAATGATTTGACTGATTGAGTTGTCATCGGTTTCCCTCGGTTTCCCTTACTTGAATTCATTCATATTTCATCTGTACCTCGACTATGTTATTGCTTAATTACTTGGTTGTATCTCGTTGCCATTCGTGCTTCCATTATTTTCATTGTTGATTGTAATTTGTGATCCTTCCGCTATTGGTCTTACATTGATGTTCTTTCCTTTGTTAGCTTTATGATATATCCTGTACAGGTTTTCATGTCTGGAAGGTGTCTTGACCTAGCATCGCCATTATTCTACTGAGGTTAGGCTTGATATGTACTGGGTATCGTTGTGGTGTACTCATGCTACGCTTCTGCATATTTTTGTGCAGATCCAGGTACTTTGGATTGAGTTGGTTTTGAGACTGATGTTTGCACGGCTGGAGACTTCAAGGTATACCTGCTCGACGTTCGCAGGTCCCAAAGTTACCTTCTGTTGTATTTCATTTCCATTGTTTCCTATCATTCCGGAACAGTGATGTATTCATTATATAGTTTTACTCTTAGAAAGGCTTATGACTTGTACTACCGGTCTTGGGGTTATGTAACTGATGTCAGTTCAGCAACATTGTTTTAGATATTATTTAATGTATGACAGATAAGATTAGTTAAATTCCATTATTTATCAGTATGTGTTACGCTTACCTAGTCTTAAAGACTAGGTGCCATCACGACATCCTACGGACTACGGTGGGAATTGGGGTCATGACAAGTCGGCATCAGAGCTCTAGGTTCATAGGTGCTATGAATTATAAGCAGGTTTAGTAGAGTCTTGCGGATCGGTACAGAGACATCTGTACTTATTTTCGAGAGGCTACGAAAATTATTAGGAAATTCCACTTCTTTCATTCCTTATTGTGCGACATCGATTCAGCTTGAAGCATATAGCTTATATTCCTTTGCATCCAGTCGTGTATGATATTGTGCCTCGGTATCAGCTAGGCGCCAACGGTTCGTGATGCTGTGGACGGACCACGAGGGAGCCGGGGATGCTCAAACATTGTCTCAACATGTTGTCCAGATTGAGGATGCTGAGGTATTGAGAGATCATCCAGTTCTTCACGTGGGGGAGCAGGGGGTTCTGGCATCTGGTTGATAAGTACGAGCTTGGGAAGGTCTAATTTGTTGACGAGTCGTCGCGATCATGGTAGGGTCACGAGGTGGATGTTGATTTGAGGATAGTTGGTGGTATTAGAGACTATGTGGTTCATATGGGATTTCTTCTTTGTGGAAGGTACATATTTATCATTCAAGGCACTGAAGGAAGTGAGTTTGACTGTCACGAAGATGGACATGCGCTTAGTAGATGACTTGGGGTATCTCATGATAGGTGTTGTATGAGTTGTGAAGGTTAGTATTGTGGATCATCAAATGTTGTGTCCTATGGCTGCGCGCCAAGTAGTGGAGTCCACTATCGACGATCAAATTGCAGGGTCATGAGTTATATCACTTTTGGCCTGCTATGTATATATGTGGTATTGAAAGGTTCCCCAAAATTTGTATATGATTAAGATATGATATTTGCATGGGATAATGTTGGGACTTGCTGTATTTCTGCATCATTAATGAATCTACATTTCCAGTATCGGAGAGGTCAGAGAAGTAATTTCAGATACACAGAAGGTCTCTTCAGCGTGGGAATTTCGGTTGTGGCATTATGGGGTGCTTAAGAGGAAATACGGTGGTTTATGAGCTTCTGGGCAACGTGGTTCGTGCTAGGATTTTTTGCATTGAGCTCTGGTTTTGGGATCGTTGTGTATCGACAGGAAGAAGTGTTACCCCAAAGGAAAGTCGAGGAGTATCCGAAGAAATGGGTCAACTCGGTGGTGTTGGGTCAGCATAGCAATGGAACTAATTGGTCCTTTTTGGGTGGTAATTCTCTACTGTTGTTTGTGGTAGTACTCTTGGGTTGGACGGTTTGTGTGACTCAATTGAGTTGAGGAGATTCGGTCCTGATGGCTTAGTTAAGTGGGCTTAGTTACGTGTGGGCGGGTCTTGGAGAGTTCTCGATGCTGTCAGCCACAGCTTGAGTCAGTTGTCTGCTACGGGCATAAGGAATATGTTATGAGTTATGGTGTTCTCTTGGATGGATATCAGAAGTTAATTGAACACTGGCATTATTGGATATCGCATGTGAAGAGCGTGCATTTTAGGAAGGCACCTCGTGTTTTGGTTTGTGGATGTTTGGCTAGCGGTATGGTGATTACCAGGTTTTGAGGCTTCTGAAGTCTGGGTTTTGATACGTAGCATGAGAGACTGGCGTGGGTGCTTTTGTAAGATGATGGAGTGTGAGTGATGTATCAGCCATTTGAGTAGCGTAGTTGAGATCGGGTATGGAAATTCTGGTATTCATGAGGTTTTGGGGCTGGATGTCCTCGTAGCCGGACCATTTCTTGGTTGAGAATGGGATAACTGATGGCATATATTATGGATAGGTTGCTCTAGACTTTTGGAAGGATATTTACTTGTTTGAGAATTATCGAAATTGGTTTGGGGGCTATTTGAAAGCCCAATGGGAATGTGTATTCTATATCGGATCAGGTTTGGATACTCTTGTGAAGTTGATATCATGGTCATATTACCAGGTAGAATGGATATTATTTGTGGCTCTGGTCTATGTTATGTGCTCCTCTCTTATGCTTTGATGGGCTGTGAGGTTGTATGATTATTCTCACGCATGTTGTAATCCCGTTTAGGCCTTACGACGATACGGGAAAGATGGCCCTCGTGATGTTGATTTGCTCATTTCGCCTTAGTTATGCTTGCTTTCCTCCATGTTGTATTATTTCTATTCATGTTCCCACGGTTATATTTGTGCACTCTATCGTGCTTGATATCAGCATTCATGTGGTCAGTGAACCCGAGCACTTTGGCTTGATGGGTATCTCTATGTGGATTGATATATTTGGGATCGGGCTGCTGTCACGCTCCAAACTCGGGGAGCGCGACAGGCGCTTAACCGAGTAAATCCGGCCGAGCAATCCTATTAGATTTCATTCTACCCAACCTCATCCATGAATAAAGAGGAGATGCACTCCATTAATCAAACACTGAAAAGATTTCATTAACAACTCTCATTTCATTTCCATTAGCAGCTTCATTCATAATTTCCAAAATATTACAAGTTTATAGGTATAATGAAAAACATATTTGCCAAATACCAACATTTCTAGTTCAATTTCCCACATCAAACACCACCCACAACCTATCTACGGAGCCTCTAAGTACAACAGAAGAGTAGTACGAAAGTGTCGGCAATAAGGCTCTGGCTATACCTCAAAATAAACAGTACAACAGTATATGACATCAGGCCCAGAATAGAGTAGGACTTACCAAAACCTGCTGAATAGAGGATTGACTGCTAAGAAGGACCAAAGCTGCCCGCTGATGAACCACCTACATCCATTGAAGATGCAGCGCCCCGGAAAAAAGGGACGTTAGTACATATGGAATAGTACTAGTATGTGAAACTAAATGTCCTCTTTCAAAATAGAATGCCCATATAAGAAAGGGAAAGCCATAGAAACAACAAGTCACTATCAGCAATATCCAAATTCCTGGTTAAAACATAATAATTTTCAAAATACGAAAATAATATATATTTTTGGTTGGGAGATCATTAGCACCAATATACCACCGTGTTTGTAGCATGGAGTCCGATCACGCCTGATCGGCTAGGCCATCTCCCCACGAACAATGTGGTTCGACATGTGATGCGAAAAAAAAGTGTTACCAAGAGTAGTACCACCATATGCGCAACATTGCGTCCAATCTCCACCCGATCAGCTAGGCCGCCAGCAGTATGGGTTGACCTTTCCAAATCACAGCTATTTTCAATCTCATCCCAATTAAGGAGAAAAATCTCATCCCAAATAATCATACTCCATCACAATCCACCCCTACACCGGCACGTGTAGTTTCGAGTGTGGGCCTTATGACCTACCCTTCCTCGGTTTGCTAAAGATACTCCCAAAAATATTTCTGGTTTATACACAAGGGAAACAAAAGCATAAATATATTTACCTCATCATCTTTCACATTGCTTAAGTCTCCACTAGTACTTTGAAACAATCACAACAACAATATTTCCTTGGGACTGTTGGCCATTCACAAGATTCTTTATTCAAGGCACGGTGGCCGTATTTCAAATTCCACACTTTCATATCTTTCCTTCCATGGATCATCACCACAAATATCAACATATATACTATTCCGGAAATCACAACTTTAAATTCATCGGAAATGAAGAATTTAAGTACAATAGATTTCTTTCCAAGAAATGGAGTAAAAAGATTGGCAATCGATGTGCAAGTTAAAATCATAAATAATTAACACACCATTCTATTTTAAAAGAAAATAATTTTGGAACAGTTGAATCAAACCTCATTTCATAATCTTCCTCACATCATCTTATTTCATTCTTGGCACGTTGGTCACACTCTATATACCCAATTCACTTATTTCATTTTCAAACCTCTTTATAGATTATCAACAACAATACATTTTCAATGAAGACTTAAGGTACATATATGAGCAATTAAGAGTCTTAAGCATATCGAGTTTTTCTCACACAATTTGGCATACTAGCTTTTTTTGAAACACGGCTCCAAGCCATAACATTCTAACACGACTCCAAGCCATAAGGCTCATTCGGAATAGGCAAGTTTATAAGGAATAACTCGGAACATAGGAATTAGGAACTTGAGCCAACCATACTTGAAACTTACGGGAACATTATGAAATTCGATTCTAAGAGAGTAGTTTAGCCAAAATACCTTGTTTGAGCTTTCCTTAAGTTACTACAACATCCCAACACTTCTAGCAATAACAATCAATAGGAAGATAGCAAAAATCGGATAAATAATTAGAAGGATTCACATGGTGTAACTCTCTTAGGAATTTTGTCAAATACCTAGTATGCAAAATACACTATAAAGCTATACAATGGTAATCCCTTCCTCCCTCAACCAATTTCAACAAGAAACTACCCAAACTAGTTTGTTAACCTCACATACTACAAGCTATTGATATATGCATGCCCTAATTCTAACTCCATAACCTAATTAAACCTATAACAATTGCATGAAGATTTTAGGACAAGGTCTTACCCGGGTAGATGATGGTCTAGTGAATGGCTTCTTGATTCTTGAAGATCGATGCAAGATTGGATGATTAAAATGCTAGCTTTCCTCCTTCTGTCTCTAAAATGCTCTCACCTCTCTCTAAAATCAGCATATAATTGCCCCAAAATAAACCCCAAAGTCTATTTATCAAATGGGGTCGGGTATAAATAGAAAAATGAACCCTCCGAATTCAGGTCTGCGGTCGAAAAACTGACCGCAGAACAGGTATGTGGTCCGCATAATGGACCACAAAAGTGATGCCCAAAAACTAGAAAGATCTGGGCAGGTCTGCGACCGGTTTGCGGTCCGCAGACCACTTATGCGGCCGCATAATAGGTTGCAGAATCACCCGACAAAATTCCTCGTGCTAACTCTGCGACAAAAGTGCGGACAGCGAAACAGGTTTGCGATCGCACAATGGACCGCGAAACAACCCTCAAAAATTTAACAATTCCCTACTCAACTCTGTGATGCTTATGCGGCCCGCAGAATGGATCTGCGGTCGCGAATCTGACCCCATAATTGGCCCTTCAACAGAAAATTTTCCACCAACACCTCGATGTATTCTTCAACCCACTAGCCGCGAAGAATTTCTACAGTCCTCGAACACATAAGTCTACCTCGGCACTACAAAACCTCCAATTTATTGGCGAAATTTTGCTTGGCCTTACAACTGCACGCCGCAGCGGATGTTATGTGGGATACCCTTTCCCTTGTGTTTATTTGTTTTGTTCCCTTTGTGGGATGAGTTAATAAAATTGTACTTTTGTTGTTATATCTGTTGTACTTGTTAGATAGTCCTCATACCTTGCTTTCCTTCTATTTTTGCTGCATATCTGAGTTATTGCTGGTTTGGTATATAGACCGTGTTGTGTGAGAATCTATGTGGTTTCGGGGTGAGTTGTCAGTCGGGCTGCTTGTATTGGCTGTGATGAGGTTTCTAGACTTGAGATTTTCACTATCGTATCGAGATGAGGAGTGTTTGGAAGGGTGATGCTATTTTCGCTCAGAATTGGGCAATGGCCCATGATGGACGAGAGAGCTTCTGGGCTTGTTGATTTCATGGGTGGTTATGAGTTTCTACATGTTCTTTTATCATGGGCAGCGTTGCGGAGGTCCAAAACAAAGTTTTATTCGATTTGAAGTGTATTACCAGTACCAACATTGTTATTGGACAGCTATGGTGGTTGGAAGTTTATTGCAACGGGCATTTGAGTTGGGTGGAACATCATGTGATTGTACAGCGGGTTGGGATTGTGGCTCGATTCAGCTTGTTCAGGCTTATACAGTGTATTGATACGAGATTCGGGTCCTATGATGAGTTTCAAATGTTGAGGATTGGGTCCTGCCCTAAGGTTATGGACTAAGGATGAAGTGAGATCTTCAGTTAAGTGGCGCTGTGAGGCCTACATAGATTGGGGTGACGTGGAATCACCCCCGGGTGTATGTATGGTGAGCTCATGCAGTGATTTGATAGCTTTAGAATGACTCCTGGCACGTTCGAGGACGTACGTATGTTTAAGTGGGGGAAGATGTAACGACCCAGCTGATCGTTTTGAGCAATTGCATCCGGTTCGGCAGTTTGAGGTCATGAGTAACTTCGCATTGCGTTCGACTCCTGGAGTGCCAATTACTAAATACAAAAGGTCGTGACACACTCTACTCATGTGTATCTCTTTAAAAACATCAACAATTAAATTCGAAAATAGTCATTTGATAGAGACACATGCATATTTACAGAATCAACCTTCTAAATCTTATATTTACAGGATCAATCTTTTAAATCTTATTTTAAGTGGCACCGCTTTAATATTCATACATGTGGAGCTAGATGTTGTTCTTGTTATTGCATACAGTTAATATATTTTATTTGTTATGTTTGATATTTTCCTTGGGAATAAGTGTTATCCCAGGATTATAACGACGAGATTATAATATAAGGGTTAAATAATGAAAAAATTCTTTAGTGAATATACTTTTATTGGTAGATGTTTAGTTCATTATTAAAATTGAAATATACATGGCATAATAAAATGTGTTGGTTTAAATTAGATAAATCTGGATAAACTTTTCAATTTTAACCTTGACTTCCTTAAAAACTTTAGAAGAGAAGCACTAAACAAGCGCAGATGTGTCACTTCGTTATTTAATTTAGGGACGATTACCTTTTGTTTTGCCTGTAAAGAGGATGGCTTTAGTTTTAAAAGCAAACGGCGCTTAAACTCTTGAAGAAATTTCAAACTTATTGCCTTGACTATCATTTTGAGAAGTCATTCTTTCCAAATGAATGTTTGCTGAAAAAGAGAGATCATCAATTTAGCTGTTGATAAAGTGCACAATCTTACAATCAAATGATAATACGATCTAAACAAACAAAGAAAACAAAAAGAAAAGAAAGAATTGTGAAATTTCGGACAGAGTATCAATTAGTCCACTATAATGCCTAAATAGAAAACAAATCAGCAAATGCACACTCTTTCAGCAGCTGCATACACTCGTAAGGCTGAATTCAAGAACCTTAGGAGGCACAAAAGCTGTTGAATCGGATGAATATCTAACGACTTACAAGTTGTAACTCAGAGGTCCAAGGAATCAAGGGGTCTGCACAGTTGAGTCCTTGGACTTGTTCTCTTCTGAAGATGGCCGATTATCAGAGTCAGATGGTCGGACTTCTTCAATCATTCGAACAACTTCATCCATGGTGGGTCTCATGTCTGGAACCCTTCCAACACATGCCATGGCAATTTGAAGCATCTGCACCATCTCCTCTTCGATGTTCTGAAATCTCATCAGTTCGACATCGAAGACCTCAGCGGTCCATTCTTCCCTGACGACTGACTGCACCCACCTAGGGAGATCAACCATGTCGTCACGCCCTGGTGATTGAATTGGTTGCTTCCCTGTAAGCATCTCGAGCATTAGGACACCGAAGCTGTACACGTCTGATTTATGAGTGTGCTTCCGTGTTTCAATGATCTCAGGAGCGCGATACCCTGGATGACGAGATGGAGCTGCAGGAAAGTTCATAACAGGCGCTAAACCAAAATCAGAGACACAAGCTTCCATATCTTGGTTGAGGAGGACATTGGAGGATTTTATATTTCCATGAGTAACTTTTGGACCACCCATTGAATGGATATGGGCGATCCCTCTGGCTGCTCCAAGTGATATTTTCACTCTTGATTCCCAGTCCAGTGGAGTCCTTCCAGAAGCAGCCCGGCTCCCTGTTATGACATTGGAATTCAACATGGAATTAGATGAGCCTATTCAGTTTCTGCACAAGCAGCATTTTAAACATTGAGAAGTGAATTGATACAAATTATGAGATCGCTCCCAGATTTTCGGTATCTACCAGCTTTCAGCTAGAATAGCAGCAAGATGTGTAGCTAATACAGTAAACAAGACATCAGAGATATGAGAAAGTTGCCAAGAGCAAATATGGCTAAGGATCTCCATATCCTGCCTCACGTAGAACAACTAGATATAGACAAACATTACAAAAAAGTAGATCCCCATATACATGCATATACACCCTGAATACGGTTTCCTCATTATTAAGTTTCAACCAGAAAAAAAAATGCAGACTTTCCAGTCTTCAACTTTCAAGTATGAATTAGAATGGTTCAGATTCAGTATGAATATATTTCTGTCATCGGTTTGGCACAGTTTGTCTCCAATGCAAGAGTCCAGTCATTGAAACATAAAAGTGCAGTTTGTCTCCAATGCAAGAGTTCAGTCATTGAATCATAAAGATTGTATCAAGTTGATCTACCAAATACTGAGTGACAGAGAAAGAAAAAGAGGGAGAAGAAAATGCATTACCATGCAAGAGTAGAGACAAACTACCCCGTGAGAAATAATCATACACAAGTAGCTTTTCATCCTTGGAGTAATAATAAGCACGCAAGGGGACATTGTTTGGATGCTGCCCAACTCTGCCAATAATTTCCATCTGCTGTTCAAAGTCCTTCTTCCCAACAATGACTTCTTTTAATCTTTTTACTACCACTGTCATTGACTCCTCCAAAATAGCCTTGTATGCAGTTCCGAAACTCCCCTTTCCTAATACTTCAGCAGAAGCCCTTAGCAAGTCCTCAAGATCAAAATTGTAAGAGCAGCCTTCGAAGAAAACCAGCTTATTTTTCTCAGCTTCTTGTACCCCACTACCAAACTCTTCCCTGGGCTTTTCACTTCTGCCTCCGCTCGAGGACTTCCCTTTTAACACACCTCTACCACTGCTTTCTTTCCTTTTTCGACAGCACAAACACATGACTAGAACCACCAGAAAGAGGAGCAAAGCCCCTCCAGCAGCAATAGCAATAATAACTCCTAATTTCAGTTTCTTCTTTGAGCTTTGTTTTGGAGGAATGTTCGGGGAAGCGGACGGTGGTAAAAGAGGGGAACAGGGATTTAAGGGAAGCCCACACAAGAGTGAGTTCCCCTCAAATGAAGAGTTTGGGAACTTTTGGAGGGATGATGGAATTGAACCATTAAGATTGTTGTAGCTTAAATCTAAATGTCTAATCCTTGGGAGGGTGAAATTCGGAATTGATCCAGAAAGCGAATTATTCTGCAAGCTCAAACCGGATAGTTGAGTCAAATTCTGAAAAGTTACGGGAATCTTACCAATGAAAGAATTATATGAAAGGTCCAAAACATTCAGTTTATGTGAAAAAGAAGCAGGAATAGGTCCAGAGAAGTTATTGTGCTGGAGGAAAAGGTATTGGAGGGAAGAAAGTGAGGTGATCTCCCCAGGAAGAGTTCCATTGAGTCGATTTGCTCGAAGGCTGATAATCCTTAAAGAATCCAGCTTTCCAAGAGTATTTTGTGGGAGTGGACCAGTGAGTCCAACTCCTGGAAGTCGTACAGCCACTACGTGGGCCCCATCTTCACTACAAGTAATGCCTACCCAAGATGAGCATATAGGGGTGGCAGGACTCCAGTTGATCTTCGGGCCATGGGGAACTGCAGAAGCAAAGGCAAGAAGGGCCTGTTTATCAGAGTCTAGATCACCAAGAGCCAGGGGAAGAAGTGTTGCTACAACCAAAAGGGCAGGCAGCAGTTGATAAGCGGAGCAGATTCTCATGAGGAAACATTCAATTGATTGAAAGCAACAATGATGCCGATGATGCGGTTTACCTGGGATAGTACAGCAGATAAAGAAAGTGAGATAAGCAAACGTGAGAAACATAAAAGACGACAGCGAGAGAATGAGAGTATACAACATCACATTGACTTCACAGACACATAAGCCTTTAAAGTCTCTTTAGACTTCTTTGAGACGAAGAAGAAAGAATATTTGGATTAGTGTTCTGGATCAAATGAGAAACGAGCAGAATTCCAATAATTTTCAATAATGTCAAATCACCACAATTGTGCAACTACATTTTTCACTAGCTGCAGAAAAAGGCCAATAAAACAAATGACTTTTCCATTTGAGAATGAAAAAAAAAAAAAAAAAATTAGCCTACCAAATCTCAGAATGGGTTTGATGCATAAAAGAATGTGTTCGTCACAAGTCATATTTCATAAGAACAGCTTGCTGATTCAAAAGCTCATCAATCTCCTATTTACTTGGATCGGAACCAGCCATCCTGTAAACTGAAATAATAGGAAGAACATACAAATATGCAGTATCTTCACATATTACGTAAAAGAACATATAGAGTTGAATATTTCGGATAGTAGATACAGTTATCTGTTTTGAGCCAATAAAATGGGAATATTCTGATATAGATTTTGAGAGGTTCGAAAAAAAAGCGTATAAATGGCAGAAACGGATTAAAACAAAGATTTTAGAAAGACAGAAAAGGGTAAATATAAATCTACAAATGAGTTTCAACCCAAAGATAGTTTTCTTTTTTGAAATTTCTCAATAGTATTTGAACAGAGCACAACCATCACTAATACGGTACAAAGTGAATTTTGACATTATGATTAAAGTTCCTCTAAACCATAATAAAATCGAAAATGATAGCCCACAAAATGGCTGAAAAAACTTTGAATGAATAAACTAAAGAAGCAATATCCTAAAGCACAACACAAAATGGGAATCCAAGAGAGGGGAAAAGCAAAAACATAAAACCTTTTTTCTTCACTTTCCATACCACAAAGTAGTGAAAAGGCTTGCTTATTATACAAGGAAGTGGGTGCAAATTTTACAGATGGACGAATGATTGCAACAAAATATTAAGAAAGTAAAAGGCGAGGCACACTATAACCAGGCATTAATTGGAGCACTAGTGTCATCAGAAAAGTAAGAACAAACGAGAAAAAGACTTTTTTAAGACTTCAGTTTCACAAATTAAAAATCCCAAGGCCCCAATATCTTTATTTGATAAGATCTCAAACTGGAAGTTAGCAACTAATTCCCCAAAAAAATAAATAAATAAATAAAAACACTCAAGGAAATGTTAAATTAGGATATTTTTAGTACTCACAGTAGTGCTCCAAAAAATTACAAATCTTGAACACCCCAAAAATGTTAATGTTAATTTAACATTTTCCAGCAAATAGAGAGCACCCAAATGCAGAAACATGGTCTTGCTAATTGTAAAACAGATCTGTTACCAAATGCAGCTGAAATTCACCAAGCTGAAGAAATGCAGGAATATAAATTTCACAAAAAAAAAAAAAGAATGAAAAAAAAAAACACCAACTGAATTATAGTACCTCGAAACATTTGGAATTTCAAGAAAACCCTTGTCAGCTTGGATAAAACAATTCTAAGATGAATGCTGAGGTGGGAGGTGAAAATAACAGTTCACACAAACCTTACGGGAACACAGGTGTAGTACCCACATATTTTGTTCGAATTGAAGAATCCGAAGATGGAACAGTGAGGAGCTGAAGCGTTTTTGGTTAAGGTGAAAGAGTAGGAGTTGGATCTGTGTTAGCAGCAGAAAAGAGAGCAAATGGGAGAATTTGCAAAGAGAATTAGGTGAAGTGGAAACTCTGCAAGTGAAGAAGAAATGCAGAGTGAGAACTGAGAAGAGAGAGGGGGTGGTTGCAGACTTGCTCCAGTAGGGTCCCTGGATTTAGGCTTTTTGTTAGGAGATACTCAACTAACTTGCATTATGAACCTTTAGAAGTAGTACAATAATAATTAATTGGATTAATAGCTGTAAAAATTAGAAGTGTTTTTTTTTAAAAGTACTTTTGGTTGTGTTTGGCTAATTTATTTGAAAAGTACTTTTGAGCAGCAATTAGTGTTTGGTTAAGTTTTTAAAAATTGCTTTAAGTTTTTTTTCTCAAAAGTATTTTTCAAAAAAGTGTTTTTGGACAAAGCTACTTTTTTTTGTTTCTCCAAAAATGCTTCTGCTTTTTCCCCAAAGACACTTTCTTTTCTTACAAAAGCTTGGTCAAACACATCAACTTTGTAAAAAATACTTTTTTTGAAAAAAATACTTCTAGTGCTGAAAAAGCTTGGCCAAACATGCTATAAGTTATGTACTATTATTATAATATGCTGTTATAACTTTCTTTTACCCTATTAAAAAAATTAATATGTAATAGCAGGGTAATTATTGTGTTTATCATATTTTTAACTGATAGTTATCAAAAATATAATTTATCTAATAAATAATCTGATTGTGTAAATATTTTTTACAATATAAATACATAGAATTTAAACTCTAGTTAATTTACCAATATTTTTGTTTGTGTTTGAATAAATAAATACCATTGTAAAACGATTTTCTATAACTTCTCTCCCAAAAAAGAGAAGAGGAATTCCAATAGATATTAGAGATTTTCTAAAATTAAAAATTTACTAAATTCACGCTTATTCCTTCAGACATATAAATCAAACTAATTTAAAAGATTTTTGGCAAATATGATTGTAAGTGTATGAACAAAGATTAAACCTTAATCTCAATTCGTCGGACTTACTTATATAAAAATTTGCTATACATTTTGTTTTGTTCTTAGGTAAATTCGCATAATTCAAAAATTTGTAGGTTTGCCGCTATCTTCGATATAAATCGAATTTAAATATTACGGACACGATCTTTTTTACTTTCCATAACATCAAGGTGTATCTAATTAGCACAGTGTCTAATTTGTTAAGTAAAATGCACTTTTCCTAGTCTCATTTAAAATATTTTTTATTAGAACTTCGAAATGAGATTATTTCAGTAAATTATTGAATAATTGTGGTCGTTGAGAGTAACATTTTGCGCAAAAATGACTTTCAATCTTTTTTTCGAATCTGATGATTAGTGAACCCATGCTTAGCTTCTTATGATTTATAGTATCACCTATACTTATAAGAAGCTACGTCAAAAAATAGGTTTTTGACCCATCATATGTTTTATAGGCAAAAAGGTCAAGACAAGGTTAATGCCCTTGAATTATTCTTTTCGGTATCGCCTTCTTTCATCGTTAAAGGCGCCGCTAGGCACTCGAGTCGGCATCACACGTATAGCATGTGTGCGGTGAAAACTAATCGTGCATGTTGTCATTTCTTTGCACATGCAAAAATTAAATATCATCATCAGCAAACACAAAAAAGACCTCCAAAAAACTTTGTAATATTAGGTGGCTTTTGTACAATTTTTTCAACATAAGTTTCTATGAGTATACGTTCTTGAAAAAGTTTATGCAAATCAAAAATATCTTTGGATAGGTGAAGTTTGTTTTTCAAAATTTTGAGTGTGGCCTAAAATGGTTCTTTAAAAAGGCATTTTTGAAAAGAGCTTTTCAAAAGAAACTTAACAAGACAAGTACTCCGAAAAAGTTTTTTTTCCCACGTTTTGCTTCTTTTTGTTAACCGAGGATATCAATTTACTTAAAATGTGGAAATTTGAATTTTAAGATTATTTCTGATGAGATCCATCTTCCTAGTCATAACTATACAAATATTCTATTTTGTTATCGTTAGAAAAGCCTCAAGTGAAGATCATTTCTGTAATTATTAACCAAAATAAACAATTAAGGTGTCAAAATGTTATTAATCTTTTGCCATCAATGTGAAAGAATGTGATGTATGGTCAAACTGCAAATTAATATTCATGACAAGAAAATGTCGTTGGCAATTACTTCACTTGAGCTGGAGTAGTTGGTGAGTATTTATTCTCCCTTCTTTTCCCTTCCATCTTTTTTGGTGGATTGACAATTTTTTGGCCTAATTGATAAACTTTGGACAAAAAAGAAAAAGAAAATGACAATATAATTACACTTACACGGTCTAATTTTGTTATAGAACATCTCGTGTACGAAGGCCCTATTTATATATTTTCCCCACCGATCTTTTCCGATCCAAATTTGTCCTATATTCTCTTTTTGTTATTATATTGGTAGACCTGATCAAGTGCCATTACTTTATTGTTTGACAAATGACATTCCATTTTACCCTTTAAAGTTTTCTTCTCTGCTGGATAATACTACTAATTAGGTCTACCTTGACAATGAAATGCGTGCTTGACAGGCACATTTTGAACTCTAATTTTTGGCCATCAATTATTATTAATATAAATATGCCTCACTTTCTCAGCCATTTCTTTCAGAGGAAAATATCAATGAAAATAATAAATATTAACAAATTGTTACTACCTCGTCAAGTATTAATCATTTTGCAAATTGAATTGTTTTAGAATTTTTAAAAACAAGAAGTCGTTTATGTATAATTATTTTCAGAGCCTCACTGTTTCAGATCCATTAATTTAGTTCCAATTAAAAAATGAAGGATGATTTTTGATTAAGGTTATCAGAAATCTTTTTTAAAATTGTGCAAAAATATTTAAAGATAGATATTATGGACCGAGAGAAATATTATATAGTGTGTATTGTATATATACAGGTATGCCATGCTTATTTGTTTGTGTAATACCTCAGAAAATTTTTCATTAAGCATTACGTCCTTGTTGAAACTCTAAGTTAGTACCTAGATCTTATGTTCAAAAGGTCATATGGATATTTAAAAGAGGACAAAAGAAATTTGATACAAGTTGAAAATATTTAAGAGAAGAAAGCGAACATCGTTATACATGACCTAACTTCAGATAATTATATCTCTCAATGTATGATGAGTTGAGCTATGATCCATACATCAAATGAAAAATCTTTGAGTCTTGTTTTCAAAATTTTAAATCATTCGTCGTTCCGATATCTACAAGACATTATCACCTTTTTACTAAAGGATAGCATAGCAGAAATGTGGTCCTGGAGAAATAAATGCCTTCTCACGACGCGCCTCACGACACATAGCACGATGCGACTTGCTAAATTTTGGCCAAAAGTACAGGAATTTAAGTCTCTAAAGATCCCTCTTATCGCAGGGCGCCATGCGATGTGAGGCGTGATGCAGCAGAATAAATTTTTGTCGGTGTGAGCCTGCAATGTGTAAATAAAAGGGCACTTCGAAAAAAGAAAAACCCATTTTATTTTACAGGTTGGGCAGCTTTTTGAGGAAAAACTATCTAAGGTTCCACCTCTCTACCCAAGATAAGATTTTTATCATAAAAATTCAAGTTCAAAACACTAGCTTAAAATCATCTAACACCTAAAAATTCTAAATTCTTAGGTTTCCGTCAAGAATTGAGGGAGTTTTTCAAGACCCAACTTCTAGGACTTTTTAGAATAACATTCACATGTATTTTCTTTATACTTTACTATTAGATTTAGAAATTTTACAGTGTAGAATAATATTTAGATTATAAGAATGATGAAGTCCATGAGTAAAATGGCCAATTAAAATATAATTTAGGAAAATAAGTTGATATTTTAATTGGGATTTGTATACGGGTAAAATCGAGCCCGTCGTATGACTCGACTTCCCGGTGAGCCGAGCAGAGTTGGGAAGAAGATCGTAACGTATCGGAGTCAGAACGAAGAACCCCTCGTATCAGGGATCGGGCAAACACCTGCCCTCGGGGATATTAGGACCATATCCTCGAGGTCCGATTTAAGGGTTGAGACTTCAGAGAGCATAAACAAGCAACTGCACACGACTAACAAAGGGCCGTGATATCCGTACCCAACCTGATATCACGGCGCGAATCTTGGCTCATATCAGTGATCGGCATAACGGAAGATTTTTACCTTTCTTAGAATTGTACTTAGAGTAAAACTCTCCTACTATATAAAGGGGAAAGATTATTATTCATAGACACATTGTAACACGCATATCAAGGCAATATACTCTTATTTTCTCTGCTATTCAAAGTTCTTACTTTTGTTTATCAGTTCTTCATTGTTGTGAGCCCGAGATCGAAGGCATGCATTACATTAAGTCGTTATTGAGTCCGAGATCACTCCTCTTAATTGGTTTGACAATTTATTACATCATTTATTTGTTTAATCTAATATAATTTATCATTTGTATTGAATTGATCATCATATCCTTAAAACCACATGTAAATTCAATTGTTATCCATTTTTTAGGGTAAACAGGAATAATTCGGTTTTAACCTTTAATTATAGATTTTTGAAAGGATTGAATATACAAGTCAGTTAGTAGAGGTTCTTCACTGTTGATTAATGTACGTTGAGGTTTCTTCCCTAAGTCAAGGCTAGATTAGAAAGTGTATATTAGTTTGTTTGCTTTCTTACCGTACTATTCAGAATAAGCTCTCTCTCTCTCTCTCTCTCTATATATATATATATATATATATATATATATATACATACACACACACACACACACACACTAGAAAACATCTACGACAGAAAAAGATTAGATCGTATCACTTGTTTTAGTTATTTGCTTACGTGAATTTACTTGTAAAGCTCAGACCTTAAATTCAAATTTAGAAAAAAAATAATTAATTTTTATGATGTATACGATTGCTAATTTATGTGCAATTGCTTGTACTGCTTATACTTCCTTTTTAGATTTAGATTACTCTGTCACATTTAAAAAGGGAAAAGTAGCCAAACTCCCCCAGCATGAACGTCACGGTGGCCAGGTTTAGCTACACATGATTGTAGATGCTAATACGCTCAGGTAGGTTGAGCTTGATTGAGCTGCTCGATATCCCCAAATAAGAGTTGAGCTTGAGTGAAGAACAACCAGATGCGCTACTAATACACTTAGATGAGTTGATCTTGATTGAGCTACTCGATGGTTCCACATATAGATTAAGCTTGAGTGAACATAATCAGACGGCTCACAATAGCTTTAGCAGTTCCTGTATATGTACCTAGATCTCACTCACACAAGGCCACTATGGGTAAGTCTTTACAAAATATTATTTTTTTAAAAGTAACTTAGTTTTCAGCTTCAGTTTGATATATCAATTTTAGACTCAGCTTTCAACTTTATATTTAGTTATCAAATACAAACTCAGTTTTTAATTAGCTTTAGCTTTTAGTTATCAGTTTATATTCAGCTTTCATAATTAGTGTTCGCTTTCAGATTATTCAATTTTTCTACGTGAATTGTCTGCTCTACTTGCTATATTTTAATATACTTATATATAACCCGGGCTAGTTTTATCCTCCGCTTAGAGGGTTATCAACGAGATATTTTCGATATCTTTGGAGATACTTAGCCTGGTTGGGCCTGTCATGTCATGTGGAAGGAATCGAGTACGTAAGTGACAAAGTCTGTGGTTAGATACATGCTTTCTAGACTCAGAATGTAGGATCCGTAGACTCATTCTAACGATAGCGGACCTCTTCTCATGCTTTCATATAATTGAAACATTTTTATTACTCTAGAGGGATGCCTTCAAAGTTTCATGTTTTCAAATTATAGTAGAGGCTCATGACTTGACTAGTGAATTTAGCTTTGTAGACGTTTTATCATTTGAATCACTATTCTATTTTTCTGATAATTATATTTAAACGGTACGCAATTAATTATTAGCCATAAAAACATGGTTCTCTAAATGGGTAAATAGGTTGAGTTGTTAGGTGTGGAGCCTGATTAATATGTGATGGACTTGAATTATTTCCTTATATTTTTAGGAAACCCATAATCCCTATAGGTTTAGGAAAACTCATTGTCCTCATAGATTTGGGAAAGGAAAACCTATAATCCTGGTCAAATTGGGAGACTTTTCTCTTGTAGATTTGGGACTATTTGAGATCTATATATAGGCTGTACTGTTTATTCTCCTTCTATTTTAAATACCCTTAATTATTAATATATATAAATCCCGCCGCCGTAGAAATTTACCCTAACGGGGTGTTACCACGAAATAAGTCTCTCTACCTTAATTTTTCTCTCTTCAAGATTTCTTCATCTTCTTCATCAGTTCAGAGTGTTTGAGTGAATCGATCCTAACAACTGGTATCAGAGCTTTGGAGATTCAACACGATCAATGAAGATGGAGAGTTCGAAGATTGGAATCGAGAAGTTTGATGGATCTGATTTCGGTTTCTAGAAGATGCAGATCAAAGACTATCTGTACCAGAAAGATCTTCACGAACCCTTGACTGAGGCAAAGCCGGCTGCCATGACAGAGGAGCAGTGAAAGTGTAACACCCCAATATTTTAAGTGAGGATATATTGGACATTTAGAAAATAATTTAAGTCCAATACAAAAAGGAAAAAAAATAAAATAAAAGAACAATTAATCTAATAAATCAAAAAAAAGAAGAAAACCTAGTCAAACTAAAACTAAAAGGGGATTTGAGTCCTACACCTAGTAGGATTTTAAAAAAAAAATAAATAAATAAATAAAGAAAGAAATAAAGCACACAAAAGGGCCGAAGCCCATTCTTTAACCAAAGAGGAAACGGAAACAAAGAAGAAGGAAAAAAAAACGAAAAGGGAAAAGGGGTGCTGCAAGAACAGAATCAAACAAAAACAGAGAAAGAAAGAAAAGGAAAGGAAAAAGAAGAAGAAGAGAGGAAGAAGAAGCCAAGGCTTCTGGAAAAAAAAAAAAAAAGAAAAGAAAGCCAAGAGGGATTGTTTCAATAGCACCTCTGAACCCTAATATCTTTCGAGTTTCGAGTACTGCGGTAAATACCTAAACTCTTTATTTTAGTTATGTGGACAGATTCTTTAACAATTTCTTTTATGAAATTTAAGCAATTTACATAGATTGTGAATAGCTTAGTTAAATACCACAAAGAGATAGAGTTACTGGTATATATTTGAGTGAAGAATTCATTGAAGAAACCATCTTGATAGAGATATGGTGCAATTAATTACTTAAACAAGTTTTAAAATTTTCAAAAGCTATTTAGAACGGTGTATTTTTCACGGAATGCGATTAAGGTATAAAACTATTTTCACCTTATCTCGACATATCCAACTTGACAAATTGATAATTTACCATGAAACTTCGAGAATTGGGTATTCTAAATTAGCTATAAATTAGCCAAAACATAGAAATTAACATGAGACGGATATTATGTAATTTTAGATTGAATTGGAGGAAGTTGTACGAATTGCTCGAGGTGAAGCATTTGGAGTTTCGGCACGAGTACTGTGAGTAGTAATCTTACCGCAATTTGTGTTTTCATAACTTGCATGATTTACACATGATTTTTAATATGAATATATTATCAATTATTTTGAGTTGCCTGTGGGATAAGTCTGTTAATCGATATGAAATCGAAATAATTATTTGAGATGAGTACCGTGATTTTAAATATTTTCGTTGTCACTAGATCTGTTTTACCGTTACTTGAATTTACTGTTATCGAAAGGAAATTATATGATTTGATAAGAACTGAAATGCCCTATATTAGTTTAAAATAGTTTCTACGAGTATATACGGATTACAAAGACAAGTATAAATGGGAGTAGACATTGAAGGATCCCGTAGCTAACGGCCGGTTCGTTAGACCTGGTGCACCTTGTATTTACAAATTACCGATTACAGTTATAGCCCTCGCTAGTGGGAAGGTAGAACTAGCTTACCGTTACCGATTTCCCTCGAGTAGGGACTACCGTTATATTTGACTTCTTGCGAAGAAGTCCACAGTTATATCGATTACATGATCCGTTCATTGAAACCTCCCAAAAATGTGAATACTGATATTTTACAGTTGTTACCGAGCTTATTACTGAATTGTTTATTATATTTTACTACAAGAAAAGCGTGATGAGATTAGAAATTATTTATTGTTTCTGAAAGAGCATTTTTATGTGATTTTCTTTTTGAGATACTAGCATGTTTTCTGACTTGTCCCCAAATAAAAACGGTTGTGGTTAAGTATTATTATTCGCTGAGCTAGCGACTCATTCCCCGCTAATTTATTTTACAGAGACAGCAGTTGACGCAGGCGAGGATCTCGTCAATTAGAGCGCACAGGTTGACATTTTCTCGGTGAGCCTCGCACTTGTTCGCGTGGGCATAGATTTTCTAATTGTGATAGTCTTTCTATTGAACTCTTAGAGTTGCTCCATAGTCATTATTTAGTGTTATGCGTATTCTTTCGTTATTATGGTTTTATGTCGAGTATCGTTCTCCTTTATCAAAGTTGGAGATAGATTAGTATTTCTATTAGTTAATTGGTGGTTTAGTTGTATTGGAGACTTGTATTTGGGTTAATTGACAGGTTGTCAATTGTTTGGTTTAATATTAGGATGTTTGGTTGTTGGTTTGAGAAAGGAAAATTTTTTGGATGGTCCAAAAACAGGGGAAACTCTGTTCGATTTTCTATAAAATTTCCGATGAGGCTTACTTGGGAGCACTTGCTCCTAAACGCCGGTCACAGTCCTAAATTGGGTCGTGACAGGAAGCTTAAGGATCGCCAGGCATTGGGGTTGATTCGGTTGACTTTGTCGAGAAACGTGGCGTTCAACATCGTTAAGGAGAAGACTACAACAGATCTGATGAAGGCGCTATCAAATATGTACGAAAAGCCATCAGTGATGAACAAGGTATATTTGATGCGTAGATTGTTCAATTTACAGATATCTGAGAATGGATCTATTGCCGATCATATAAATGAGTTCAATATGATTATGAGTCAACTGAGTGCTGTGGAAATTAATTTCGAAGATGAAATTAAGCCGTTGATTTTGATGTCATCTTTGCCCGAGTCTTGTGATACTGTTGTTGCTGCGATTAGCAGTTCCCGTGGATCTGAGGAGCTGAAGTTTGATGAAATCCGTGATATTGTTCTCAGCGAAAGCATTCGCAAACGAAAAGTGGGAGATTCATCGGGCAGTGCTCTCAGCGTTGAACGAAGGGGGAGAAGCAATTCGAAGGGCCAACATTAACATGGCCGATCAAAATCAAAGAATCGAGTAAAATCTCCGAACAGACCCAACGTGACTTGTTGGAACTGTGGAGATAAAGGGCACTATCGGACAAACTGTACGAAACCAAAGAAGAGACAGAATCATAAATCTGGAGATGATAATGATTATGTAAATTCCACAGAAGACATTGGGGATGCTCTAATCCTTAGTGTGGACAGCCCGGTTGAATCATGGATTTTGGATTCTGGTGCATCCTTTCATTCGTCTCCAAGCAAGGAATTGTTCCAAAATTTCAAATCTGGAAATTTTGAGAAGGTGTATCTTGCTGACAACAAAGCCTTGGAGATTGAAGGAAAGGGTGATGTCTGCATAAAGACCCCATCGGGAAACCAGTGGACATTAGAGGTTGTTAGATATATTCCTGCTCTCAAGAAGAATTTGATCTCTGTTGGTCAGTTGGATAGCACAGGCTATACAACAGAGTTTGGGAAAGGTTCGTGGAAGATTGTGAAGCGTGCTATGATTGTAGCTCGTGGCACCAAATCTGAAACCTTGTACACCACTGCAGGGTGTATTAACATGGTTGCTGTCGCTGAGGGTGCTTCGGGTTCATGTATGTGGCACAACAGACTTGGACACATGAGTGCTAAAGGAATGAAGATGCTGGTTGGAAAAGGAGCATTAGAGGTCCTGAAGTCTGTTGACATGGGTCTTTGTGAAAGCTGTGTTATGGGAAAACAGAAACGAGTTAGCTTCACAAAGACTGCTAGAGAGCAGAAGGTTTCAGAGACTACAAAGCAAGTAGGAGTTGAGATTGAGTTGCAGAAGAGTACACCCAGAGATGTTGCAAAAGAAACTCAACCAACTCCAGACGCTATTGCTGAAGAACCTATGGTGGAACAAGTGACACCTGAGCAGCTGTTGAGGAGATCATCAAGGACCATCAGAGCACCAGATAGGTATTCACCTTCATTACATTATCTGTTGCTGACTGATGAAGGGGAACCAGAGTTTTTCGATGAGGCCCACAGGTGGAGGATTCAATCAAGTGGGAGCAAGCCATGAATGATGAATTGAGCTCCCTTGAGAAGAACAACACTTGGGTGTTGACTGAGTTACATGCAGAGAAGAAAGCCTTGTTGAACAAGTGGGTGTTCAGAATCAAGGCAGAACCAGACGGTAAAAGAAGGTTCAAGGCTCGGTTAGTGGTTGAAGGATATTCACAAAGGAAATGTATTGATTATACTGAAATATTTTCTCCTGTTGTGAAGTTAACTACTATCCGAATTCTGTTGAGTATTGTTGCATCAGAGAATTTGCATCTTGAGCAACTGGATGTAAAAACAGCGTTTTTACATGGAGATCTAGACGAAGAGATCTATATGCAACAACCAGAAGGATTTGTAGTTCCGGGCAAGGAACACATGATGTGCAAGCTCAATAGAAACTTGTATGGGTTGAAGCAAGCACCGATGCAATGGTACAAAAAGTTAGACTCCTTTATGACAAAGAGTGGCTTTTGCAGGGCTGAAAAGGATCAGTGTTGTTATTTCAAGAAATACACTGATTCTTATGTGTTTGTACTCTTGTATGTGGATGATATATTGATTGCAGGATCCAGTATGAGGGAAATAAACAATCTGAAGGCAAGTCTGTCTTCAGCGTTTTAGATGAAAGATTTGGGTGCATCGAAGCAGATTCTGGGGATGAGGATTTCTCGGGATAGATCTGCTGGCACTTTAAATCTATCCCAGGAGCAATACATTGAGAAGGTGTTGGCCAGATTCCGGATGAGTGATGCTAAACCCAAGACTACTCCTTTGGCAAAACACATAAAATTGTCAAAGGGGCAGTCAGCCAAGACAGCTGAAGAGCGTGAGCAGATGGCAATTATTCCATATGCTTCAGCAGTTGGGAGTTTGATGTATGCTATGGTCTGCACTAGACCTGACATAGCACATGCAGTGGGAGTTGTTAGCAGGTACATGGCGAATCCGGGGAAAGAGCATTGGGAAGCTGTTAAGTGGCTTCTGAGATGTTTGAGAGGTACATCCAGTATTTCACTTAGTTTTGGCAATGGCAAAGTGAATCTACAGGGTTTTGTGGATGCTGATCTTGGTGGTGATGTGGAATCGAGCATGAGCACATCCGGATACATTTACACCATAGGTGGTACAGCAGTGAGTTGGATGTCCAGGCTTCAGAAGTGTGTTGCTCTTTCATCAACAGAGGCTGAGTATGTGACAATATCTGAAGCTGGAAAGGAGATGATATGGCTGGCAGATTATCTGGAAGAGTTGGGAAAGAAGCAGAGCGAGAAGATTCTTTATTCAGATAGCCAGAGTGCCATACAGTTGGTGAAGAACCCAGTCTATCATTCGAAGATAAAGCACATCAGAAGACGGTACCATTTCACTCGTAGGGTAGTGGAGGATGGTGATATGTGTTTGGAGAAGATAGAGGGTGCAAAGAATCCAGCAGACATGTTGACGAAATGTGTTGATGTTGAGAAACTGAGGTTGTGCAAAACCTCAGTTGGTCTTCTGTAGTTTGTTTCTACAGATGGTGCGGTGTGGTGAAGATATTGATGATGTTGGGACAATTTTTTTTTGGACGACTGAATCAGTCTCCAAGTGGGAGAATTGTTAGGTGTGGAGCCTGATTAATATGTGATGGACTTGAATTATTTCTTTATATTTTTAGGAAACCCATAATCCCTATAGGTTTAGGAAAACTCATTGTCCTCATAGATTTGGGAAAGGAAAACCTATAATCTTGGTCAAATTGGGAGACTTTTCTCTTATAGGTTTGGGATTATATGGGATCTATATATAGGCTGAACTGTTTATTCTCCTTGTATTGTAAATACCCTTAATTATTAATATATATAAATCCCGCCGCCGTGGAAGTTTACCCTAACGGGGTGTTACCACGAAATAAGTCTCTCTACCTTAATTTTTCTCTCTTCAAGATTTCTTCATCTTCTTTATCAATTCAGAGTGTGTGAGTGAATCGATACTAACATGAGTACCATCACGTCCATCCCAGTTTCGATGCATGACTGTTTATTAGTTTTTGCAATTTGATTTATGCTTAAAAAACAAATGCTCAAATTATATTTACTGTAAAGGAGAAAGAATAATAGTTGAATAAAAAATTGTTAAAATTTATAAATAAAATAAGAAAACAAGTAAAAGACGTAGTCCGCATACACATCATATATTAATTATATTCACACGGCAAGGGGGAGAAAAAAAAAAGAGCTGAGTGAAACTCCAACCTTGGAGGTCATGAGATTGTAGGACCACCGCCGTAGAACTGATGAATGAAATGCATGAATTCTTTAACATAGGAAAACGACGCAAGTAATTTTTTTAACACATGAAAATGATTAGCTATTCCTGCTGTCGTAGTGATTCATTCTTTTTATTTGTCTTCTCTGTGAATTTGCTGGAAATAACTTGTGTCGATTGTGTACTTTGTAGGTTAGCTAGCTGAAGTTGACTCTGTACATTGCACATAAATCTTTTTGTGTAAAATCGATGACAAGATCAAATGGATATAAGTAACTTATATATATACACACATTGATAATGCAATCTTTTTTTACAATATTAGAACTAAAGAGTTGTAGCATGTTACTTATCCTTCTTCTGTTTTAAATTACCACTTCATCCTTGGAATATATTTGACCTATTGGCTCTTACATAACTTAATAGTTTAAAATATTTTTATTTTAGTAATGTGTATATATAAGTTAAAACTCAAATCACAATGGTTTTATGTCTCGGTGTTACTTGCCACGGAGATGAAGAAACTTGATTTCTCAGTTTGAGTATTTGAATTTGAAGAAATTTTGTAGTGTAGCCTCTATACATCTTGGGATAATGATTCTTCTAATGAAGAGCAATATAAAATAAAGCTCATTTCATAAAATCACATGAATTCCGTGGTCTCCGAATTTATTTAACTCCTCCAATAACTTTGATTATTATTCATAAATACCTGAATATTCTTTATTTTAAATGTAGAGCATGTGGATGACAACTAAACTGTAAAGGAGTTTTAAGAGTCCATTACTCAAATGGCCACTCAACTATCCAAAATAATCATTAGAGTTATTTTTCTTTCATTTGTAACAGTAAAGTCACTTAATTATGCCTATAACACTCAGAAGGTCATTCAACTAGATTTTTCAAACTTTTAATTGCCAAATACCTAGTTTACCCTCTAAATTATCAACTTTTATTTTCTTTTTATTCTTTTTAACTTTTTAATATTAGATTTTTTTAATTTATATTATGGACTTACCTGTTGAATAAATAAATTTTATGTATAAATTAAAAAAAATAGTATTTAAGCATATATAATGTTGGAATAATAAAATTTTGAGCAGAGAAAAAAAAATAATTAGAACAATTTGTTCGTAATAATAATTTTGATATTAATAAGAAAACTCAAAAATTTATTTACACAATTGAGAATGAAAGAAAGTTCATAATATATATTCCATGCACGTAACATAAAAAATAATTATTTTCAAATATTTTTATAATATACATTATATATTCTTGAATATTATGCTCAATTATATTATTATTCCATCATTATATATGCTAGAAAATAAATTTATTATTTTTATTTCATAAATAAAATTTATTTATTTTATAGCTAAGTCCATAATGTAGATTAAAAAGAGAAAAAATCATAATTTTAAAAAGAAAAAAAAAGATAAAGTTGATAATTTAGATGATAAAACATGTATTTGACAATCAAAAGTTTGAGAACTCTGGTTGAGTGATCTTCTAAGTGGTATAGACATAATTAAATGACTTTTCTGTTACAAATGAAAGAAAGATGACATTATTAATAATTTCGAATAATTTAATGACCATTTAAGTAATGGACCGGAGTTTTAATTGTTGAATGAAATTGGATTTTACTAATCTTAAATCCATTAAGAATGTATAGAATGGCCAAAAAATCAAGATAACATAAGAAGGAAGAATGATGTTTCAGATAAGGAGCAGACATGGAAGCACGTGCTGAGACAGCCTTAAACATAAATGATAATATGTGTTCCCTTATTACGTCAAAGTGAAATAGTATTTTAAAAAAATTTCTCTATCAAAATTTTAATAATAACACTTATATATATATATATATATATATATATATATATATATATATATATAAACATGGGTTAAATTAGTTTTATTATTAAAAAATATTTTTTATTATAGCATGGCATGCAAAATAAATATTTTTTATTTTCTGAATAAAAAGGTAATGGTTGAATGACTTTGTTGTCCTAAACCCAACAAAAATAACTTTGGTAAGATATATTTATAAGATGGATGTCCATCCAAGGAATTAACTCCTTGTAAATTTGAGATGAATAGATGCTTTATATAAATAGTGGTCGACCAACCTTCCCTAGTTATCTTAAGAATACCCTTTTGCATTGTTATTGACAACTTATCTCAGTCAGTTCTCAATAACTAAAACGCTTGTGAAAGTTGATTTT
Organism: Nicotiana obtusifolia; assembly: GCA_002018475.1. NCBI lineage: Eukaryota > Viridiplantae > Streptophyta > Magnoliopsida > Solanales > Solanaceae > Nicotiana > Nicotiana obtusifolia. The sequence goes on from MCJB01001581.1 coordinate 99,217, forward strand.
AGATTGAACTTTCGATTGCTGTCATTGTTGTATAATGGAGTTAATTGGTAAATGATGTCGGATTGTAATTTTATAATTTATACTTTACTTGTTTTATAGTTTTGTGTATTAATGCTAATTTGTATAAAGTTTGAGCTAAATTGAGTTGATCTTATGTGTAGAAACATGTGGATATAAAGTGAAGAGAAAGTTGCACGAAATAGTTCCTAAAAACTACAAAATAGAGCACAAAAAGAAGATATTACAAGGCATTAAAAAGCCGGCGTCTAGAATAGTGCAAGGCCATAAAAACTCATGGCCTTAGGCAGCACAAGGCACTGTCCAGCGCGTTAAGATTGGCATCCCTGATGGTGCAAGGCAGAGTGAAGTGGGTGCCTCTTACAATGCCTAGCATTGAAATTGGCGCCTCTGATGGTGCCCTCGCACTGATAAGGCCTATTTGAGCGGTTTTGAGTCTCAATCAGCTTTGGACTTGGTTATTTCGATCTGGACTTTACCCTAGCATATTTTGGAGGCAAAAGACTGTTGGAACGATTAGGAGCGCCGGATTGCAAGATTTTCTTCCGTCTTTCTGTAGTTAGTAGTTTTTGTATTTTCAACTATTAATATGATTCTTATGACTATGAGTATCTAAACTCCTTATCTAGAGTTGTGATTGAACCATTTATGCTCGTTATGTTTAATATAATTTTGCCTTTGCACTTCTCTACTTTTTCAACTACGTATTGATTGTTTTTGATTGAAGGGCCCTTAATTAGCTGTACCTATTTATTATGTATCGCTTGAAAAAGAGTATATATTTAGGTGGTTATTGAGCAACGTCACTCTTAACGTATGTGAGAAATCAATAGTGCGGATTTAAAGGTGGATTTAAGAATAATAAAGCCTTGACGTGGTCATAGTGAGCGGTAAAATAGTGCCAGCTAGCGTAGCTCGGAAAAATCTATCTAGTAAATTATAGTAGTTGCTTGAGAGAGAATTATGACGCCTAAGTTCATGATCAATAGAGAATAAATAGGTGAAATTATAGGAGGCATAGCGGGAAGGATTTAGATGATTAGGAAAATCATAACTCTAGGCTTTCCCAATCTTGTCTCCAACCTTTAGTATCTTTAGTTGATACTTTTTAGTGCTTTAATATTTGTTAGTTAATTAGTGTGAAATAAAACTCTTAATCTTTATACTTTAGGAAATTATTTGAACTTGTCTTCTTAGTGATAGTGAATAGTTGTAGCTAAATCCTAGTTATCTGTGTGATTCGACTCTAGGCTCTTGGTATAACGATCCAGCCAGTTGTTTTGAGTATCTTAGCCCTATTTCTCCTATTTGATGCTTTACATATGTGTATTTGTAGTTACGTGACTTGTCAGGGTGATTGGTTTGGTTTCGGGGAGGTCTTGGAGTGAATTTGGACACTTAGTCCCAAGGTTAGAAGCTTAAGTTGTAAGAGTTGATCGAAATTTGACTTTTGTGTAGATGACTCTGGAATGATATTTTGATAGTTCTTGTAGCCTTGTATGGTGAATTTGGACTTAGGCGTATGTCCGGATGTGGATTTGGAGGTCTGTGAGTTGATTTGGTGCTTTTGGCAAAAGTTGAAAAGTTGAAGGTTTGGAAGGTTGATAGGTTTGATCAAGAGTTGACTTTATTGATATTGGGCTCGAATTTTGGTTTCGAGAGTTAGGATATGTCCATTGTGTCATTTGGGACTTGCATGCAAAATTTGAGGTCATTCCGAGTTCATTTGATATGGTTCAACATGAGTTTTGGAAGTTTATTAGTTACTTAGGCTTGCATTGAGGTGCGATTCATAGTTTTGATATTGTGTTGGGTGATTTGAGGCCTCGAGTAGGTTCATGTTATGTTTTGGGATGGTTGATGTGATTGGATGGGGTCTTGGAGGCCTCGGGGGTGTTTCAGGTTGAATTTGGATCATTTTTGGACTTGGTTGTATTGCTGAAGGTTCAGGACTTCTGGTGTTTTCGCATCTGCTGGGGGCTTGGCAGCAGATACGGAGCCGCATGTGCGGCCATTTGAGTGTAGGTGCGAAGGAGAAGGCTGGGAGCTGGGTCTTCAGGTGCGGAAGGGAGGGCGCGGGTGCGAGATCGCATATGCGGAGAAGGACCGCAAATGCGTGAGCGCAGGTGCGGAGTTTTGGTCGTAGAAGCGGAAGGCCTGAAAGTTGGGCTGGAGCGCAGCTACGGGCTTCTGTCCGCAGAAGCGGTCAAGTGACCGCAGATGCATTTAACTGGCAGTGTTATATTTCGAAGGGTTTGATTGTTTTCTCTTTTGTGGGAGTTGTGGAGCTCGACTAGGGGCGATTTTTGGAGGGTTTTCCATCACAATTAAAGGGGTAAGTGATCTTTACTTAATTTTGGTGTTAGTTATTGATTACCCATTGATTATCACACCTAATTTATATGAATTAAAGGTGGAATTTGGGGGTGTTGGACTATGATTTTTGAGAGTGTAATTTGATCATTTGAGGGTCAATTTGAGGTTGGAATTAGATGAAACACATATATTTGGACTCGTATCTAAATGGATGTTCGGAATTTATGAGTTTTGTCGGATTTTGTGGTGCGGGCCTAGAGTTAACCTTCTGGGTTGACTTTGTAGTTTTGGTTAAAGATCTTAGCTTTATCACTTGATATCGTTTCCTATGGATTTTATTGATGATATTATGTTATTTTGACTTGATTCGAGTGGCCCGGAGGTTGATTCATGCAGGAAGGGCTTATTAGATTTGGCTTGTTTGAGGTAGGTATCTTACCTAAACTTAGTTGAGACACTAGCTGCATGAGTTATTTGTGATAGCTACGTGCTATGGGTGGTACACATGTGTGGCGCTAAGCCCATGTGCGTCACCGGGGTATTATTCATGCTCAGGATAGTGCTTAGGTTGTGATATGCCTTGAATTGATTACTAAGCTCCATGTTGTGATGTTTGTCTCATTTGTATCCCTGTTGTGAGCTATTTGAGCCATGTCTGAGGTTACATAGAGGTTGATCTCCTAATTGAACCTGATAATTGCTAGTTTTGTGATGTATTTACCTGATTTGAACTATAATATCACACTTGCACATGCATATACCTGAGCAGTCACTTACACCAATACAAGAGTATGAAATTTGATGTTCATTGATCATGTATATGTATTCTGGTATATATGCTTTTTATATGACATGGTTTGGACTGGTATCCCGTGACCACACCGAGTGAATTGTGATATTGAGCCTGTAACCATGCAGAGCAAATTGTGATATTGAGCAAGTGACCACGCTGGGCGGATTATGATATTGGCATGTGACTTGTTCGTGCAACACGTGAGTTGTTCGTGCAGTTGATATTATTGGCACGTGAGTTGTCCGTGCGGATTCGAGATATTGATATTATTGGCACGTGAGTTATTCATGCTGCACGTGAGTTATTCGTGCAGTTAATATTATTAGCCGTGAGTTGTCCGTGCAGTGTGTGGATATGAATCCATCCCCCAGGGCCATCCTCTCATATTCCTTTTTGATGGTGTACACACGGTTATTGAGGAAAACTGATAAGTGGTTTGGTACTGTTATGGAAATTATGAGAAAAAGCTGCCTAATGTTTGATTTGGTTGTTGCATTTCATGTTTACTTGCAACTTCCTTGACTGCTATCTGCTTTATTTGCATATCTTCTTTATATGTTGGATTTTTGACTGAGTAGAGTACATTAATTAATTGTGCACACCAAGGTGGTTCTTTCTTTGATTCATGACTTGATCATATTATTGTTCTGTACTTGTTGGATTTATGAATTATACAAGTGATTAGCGAGTATCATTACAATTATTGCTTCTAGTACCTCGTCGAGGTTAGTTATGATACTTGCTGAGTATATGCTGTCGGTTGTGCTCATACTATACCCTGTACTTAATTGTGCAGATCCAGATGTTGGACCGAGCCATCAACATCTGAGTTTTGCTGAGTTATCCGAGAGACGAGGTAGAGCTGCATTTCGACAGCAGTCTTGGCATCTCTTTTCATTTTGTACTGTTGTCTTTATTTCAGACAGTAATGTTATTTAGCATTTCAGACTTGTGTCTCCTCTTTTAGAGCTCATAACTCTGTATTTACCAGTTTTGGGGGACTTGTTATGCATAGACATTGTTGTTTATGTTAATTGGCTTTAGACTTGTACTATTTCTGTTAATTCAACATTTGTACTTTGTTTTGTTACGTTTGGCTTGCCTAGCAAGTGAATTAGGTGCCATCACGACCGCCTAGTGGTGTTGGGGTCGTGACAAGTTGGTATCAAAGCCCTAGGTCCTTAGGTTCTACGGGTCATGAGCAAGTTTAGTAGAGTCTTGCGGATTGGTACGGAAACGTCTGTACTTATTTCGAGAAGCTACCGAACTGTTAGGAAACTTCACTTTCTTGCAATCTTGTCATGCGGATTTGTTATTTCCGAAGTTTGAATCTTTACTCTTCTATTCTCTCAAAGATGGTGAGGACACGTGCAGCCGTATCAGGCAGGCATGCACCAGTACCCCCAGGCAGGTCCGGAAGAGGCCGGGGCCAAGGTGGGGCTTGCACTACGGCTAGAGTAGAACCTGTGGAGCCACCAGTTGCTCTAGTAGAGGAGCAGGTTTCGAATACTGTTGAGCGGTGGGACCAGCTCAGACACCAGCGATACCTATTGTTATATCTGACCTTCATGAGGCCTTGGATCAGATCTTGAGTGTGTGCACGAGTTTGGCTAAGGTGGGTATGGTGCACCAGCTACCTCACAGGCCGGGGGAGGAGCACAGACTCCCGCTGCCCGTACGCTGGAGCAGCTAGCTCAGGGTTATCAGACACCATGGGTGTTACTAGTTCAATCAATTGTTGCTGCTCAGGCCAAGGTTAGTCCACCTATGACTGATGAGGAGTAGAAGAGGTTGGAGTGTTTAAGAGGCTTGACCCTCCGGAGTTCCGCGGAGGAGAGTCTGAGGATGCTCAGAGTTTTTCGGTGCCATCGGATTCTTCGGACAACGGGCATTATGGACATCAGTGGAGTTGCTTTGACTACTTTTCAACTGACAGGGGCAGCCTATAGATGGTGGTAAACCTATGAGTCAGGCAAGCCAGTTGGCGCAGCACCACTTACATGGCATGAGTTCTCAGTCCTCTTCTTAGAGAAGTTTGTCCCATAGACTTGCAGAGAGGAGTTGCGTAGGGAGTTTGAGCAGCTACGCCAGGGGGATACAACTGTTACCCAGTACGAGATGAGATTTGCAAATTTAGCACGTCATGCTATATGGTTGGTTCCCTCTAAGAGGGAGAAGATCAGGAGGTTCATTGAAGGCCTCAATTATGGTTTACATTACAGTTTGGCTTGATAGGCCGAGAGGGATGCTAGATTTGACCAGGTGGTTGAGATTGCTATATGTTTGGAGCAGGTTTGAAGGCTTGAGCATGAGGGAGCGGGAGGCCAAGAGGCCTCTAGTTTGGGTGGTTTTAGTAGTGCTTCATCTGAAGGCCAGTCACATTACAGTAGAGGTCGTCCAGTTAGGCCGGTTCAGGTAGCTCGTCAAATTCCTCGTGGTTCATCAATTAGTCATAATCCATACAGTGCTCGCCCAGTTCAGTTGTCATTCAGTGCACTGCCGGCATAGAGTTCTTACCGTGCTCTATCAGCTCAGGGTTCCACAGGCAGTTATTCGGATTATCAAGGTCAGCAACTTCATCAGAAGAGGGGTTGTTTTGAGTATGGAGACTTGAGTCATCTCAAGAGGGATTGCTCCAGACATCTGATTAGGGTTCCACAACAGAGCTTGCAGCTTATTATTTTAGCACCAGCAGCTACACCACCCGCACAACCAGCTAGGGGTGGGGCTTAGTCAGTTTGAGGTCGCCCTAGAGGGGGAGGTCGGTCAGGCAGTAGTTAGGCTCGTTGCTATGCATTTTCCGCCAGGCGATAGGCACTTACTTCCGACGCCGTGCTCACATGTATTGTTTGAGTGTGCCACAGGACTGCTTTAGTGTTATTTGACCTTCGTTCTACTTACTCTTATGTGTCATCCTATTTTGCTCGTTATTTGGATATGTTTTGTGATTCGTTAGTTATACCTATTCATGTATCTACACCGGTCGGTGATTCTATTGTGGTGGATCATGTATATTGATCATGTATGGTTACCATTGGGGGTTGTGAGACTAGCGTTGATTTGTTGTTGCTTAGTATGGTTGATTTAGATGTGATTTTTGGCATGGATTGGTTGTCACCATGTCACTCTATTCTTGATTATCATGCTAAGACCATGACGTTGGCAATGTTGGGGTTGCTTAGGGTGGAGTGAAGAGGTTCCCTGGATCATATTTCCTAGTAGAGTGATGTCTTTTCTGAAGGCTCAACGGATGGTTGAGAAGGGACGTTTGGCGTATTTGGCCTTTGTGAAAGATGTGAGTGCTGATACTCATACCGTTGAGTTAGTTATGATATAGAAAGATTTTCTAGATGTGTTTCCTACAGACTTGCCGGGTATGCTACCCGATAGGGATATTGATTTTGGTATTGACTTGGTGTCGGACACTCAGACCATCTCTATTCCACCGTATCGCATGGCATCGATAGAGTTGAAGGAGCACTTACAAGAGTTGCTTGGTAAGGGCTTCATCAGCCTAGTGTGTCACCTGGGGGTGCACCAATATTATTTGTGAAGATGAAAGATAGTTCTGTGAGGATGTGCATTGACTACATGCAGTTGAATAAGGTTATTGTCAAAAACAAGTACCCACTACTACGTATTGATGATTTATTTGATCAACTTTAGGGTGCTAGGGTATTCTCGAAGAGTGATTTGAGATTGGGTACCATCAGTTGAAGATCCGGACTTCAAACATTCTAAAGACTGCATTCAGGATCCACTATGGTCACTATGAGTTTCTGGTGATGTCTTTTGGGCTGACCAATGCTCCATCAACTTTTGTGCACTTGACGAAAATCGTATTTCAACCCTATCTTGATTCCTTCGTCATACTTTTCATTGATGATATTTTGGTGTATTCTCGCAACCAGGAGGATCACGAGTGACACTTGAGGATCGTGCTCTAGACTTTGAGGGAGAAGAAGCTATATGTTAAATTCTCCAAGTATGAGTTTTGGCTTGATGCGGTGGCATTCTTGCGTCATGTAGTATCCATTGAGAGGATTAAGGTAGATCCAAAGAAGATTGAGGCAGTTCAGAGTTGGCCAAGACTATCTTCTGCTACCGAGATTCAGATTTTCCTTGGGCTGGCTGGATAATATCGCCATTTTGTGGAGGGGTTTTCATCTATAGCAGCCCTCAGGGCGGATACACCCCTTTATAAAGGGGGGCATGACAACCACTAAGATGATAAAATTTTTATATACCTATATTGAAATTTCTTAAATTAGGTTAAATATCTGATCCTGCCACCCGCTATCGTAAACTAGACAAAGGTGTCATGGCTGGTAGACCTTTTTGAAAGCTTTTCTCATGTGCAACTTCAAGTTGTAATTTATCTTGAACTTTGTCCGACTTCCCCTTTTCTTTGGGCTTCTCATTTCCTTTTGTCCCGGTCATTTCCCTTTTCGGATGCCTCCCAATTTTTTATTTGTCGTGTTTTTGTTTCTTTATTTTTTTTATTTTTGTCCTCTATTCTATTATTTTATATGTGGTCTCTAGCAAGAACACTCAAAAAAACTCCAAAACTTCAAAACTATATAAGGTAAACATTCCTCTTAATCTTAAATTTATGAGTTTTCTTCTTTCAACTCCGAAAAACTTGGGTCTTAATGGGAATTTTGGATTGAGATAAAAAAAAATTCAACTTTTTTTGAATTATATCATAAAACTTTGTATTATTATATAGTTATTAATTATAATTTAAACCTCTTTACTATTAAATTATGATGAAAATTTCGTAAGCATTATTCAAAACATATGAGATTTATGATTTTGATTTTTGGGAACTTGTGATTTATTTAATTTTATACTCACGGGGTATAATTTATCTATTGAAGATATTTTTTTTAATTTTCTTATTCTGGTTGATATGATTCCCTTATTGAAGATGTTATCTTACTTGTGTAAATTTATTTTTAATATACAGAAAAAGATGTAATTTTCTAGTGAACATATTGATTTAACTTGTGTTGTTATAACAAAAGTGTTATTCCTTACTTAAAATGCTAATTATGTTTGTTTTTTGATATCTAAGATGTAATTTTTTAACTTTCACATAAAAAATACCTATTAGGTTTATCCGAATAAACTCTAAAAAATCGAATAAATGTTCCTAACAAATTCCGTATTAGTCATTACAAGGTATACATTAAAGAAAATTATGGCACCCGCCACCTTCAAATCCTAGATCCACCTCTGGCAACCCTATTGACTAGATTGACGTAGAATGGTGCCCCATTCAGGTGGTCTGACTAGTGTGGAGGGTTCTCTGTGGGATTCAACTTCAGATTCTTAGATCGGACTATATTTTCAATGACCATTTAATCCTTTTATAAGATGTAGTTGGGCGTGATCAGTACATTTGTTTAAAATTAATGTAAAAAATGCTTATGTTTTGTATTTTCTTTTCTCTAATGATCGTCGACAAATGTCTTGAATACCATCTTATTGCAAATTTGGTTTTAAAAGAATGCTTTATTTTAGAAAATAAAAACATATACTGGTCTCACGTCCTTACATATATATTTTTTAATCTTTTAAAGAAGGCAAGAGAAAGCTGGAGAAAAAGGAAAAAGAGAAAGAGACAAAGGTGACATGCAAGAGTAAGAGGTGAATGATGCAAGGGAGAATATGTGTCCCCCAGAACCAAATCTGTTAAGGTGGAGTGTGCTTGACTTTGCGTGCTCTGTAGAAGCTTTGAGACCCCATAAATATTGTTTAATTGGCTTTTTGATGGCAATAATTCCCCTACTTCCAACTATTTCCTCATATTTTATATTGAGTATATATGTATACTGTTGAAATCGAGCTCGCCTATTGTATGATAGATCGGGGATGAAACATAATGAGTTGAAGATCGATCCTGAATTCCATCGAACCTAAGCACGAGGTTGGAACCTGCGTCTTCAAGATTATCGAGGCCGAATATCCCGGGAACTGATCCCGATTCCTAATTAGCTCGACAAAACATAATCGAACCAAAATAACGGAAGGCCGAAATATCCGGTCGGATATCACAGCGGGAATCTCGGCACGTATCAATAAAACCGATTAATTAGCAAATCATGAGATTTTTTACCTTACAAAGAATTGTACCTAAAGTAGGACTCCTCTACTTTATAAAGAGGGTTTGATTATTTGTAAAGCATATTGTAACACGCATCCCAAAGAAATAAACTGTTATTTTTAGTCATTATTATCTCATCTCTCTATTCGAGTACTGATTGCAGCATCTTTGACTCGAAAGTGACTAACCTTCAAAGCCAAGATTGTTCAACCTGCATGGTTTGCATTTACTTTTTTTTTTCATTTATTTCAATTTGAATATGATTTCTTATTTTGTATCAAGTTAGATCACGTATCCTTAAAACCGCGTATAAATTGAATTGTTATCCTATTTTGAGGGTAAACAGTTTGGCGCCCATCGTAGGGCTAAAGATAATAGTGGTTATTTCATACAAATCTCCATAATACACACTGCTTTACACTTGCTCTTTGAAGTGTGTTTGATTCCAGGCTAAAATATAAAAATATCAAACTCTCAATCAGCACCTCTGCATGTTGACAATGAGTTCGGTCACCAAGGTAAAAATAACAACATAGCGCCAGGTAAGGAGATACGACCTGCTGATCCCGCTGGAATTCCGATCGCAGATCTGATTGACGCTAATTCACATGTGGTTATCAATGCAAACTTTCCTACCAACCCTGAAAATACCGTTCGTGTTGGAACCCGATCGGCAACTCAAAACACTCGAAACGTTGAAGGAGATGGGATCAGTCTACGAGTGATTTTCAAAATGTTGCAGGCTCAACAGGCAGCGATAGCTCAGTTACAGAACTAAAGTCGTATACCGAGTAGGGTTGAGTCCGATCCTCCCCGGGAAGTCACCCGCAAGTATGAACCGGTCGTAGAAAGGTCGAACGAACACGAATCGGGAGCTAACCCTGAGATCATAAAAATGCTCGAGGAGCTGACAAAATAGATATAATCAGGGGAGAAGAAGATCGAGGTTAATGACAAAAAGGTGGAAACCTACAATTCCAGGGTAGACCAAATTCCAGGAGCACCTCCGATATTGAAGGGTCTGGATTCTAGGAAGTTCGTGCAAAAACCTTTTCCACCGAGCACGGCTCCGAAGCTGATCCCCAAGAAGTTTCGTTTGCCCGAAATACCCAAGTATAACGGAACGACTGACCCAAATGAGCATGTAATCTCTTATACATGTGCTATCAAAGGGACGACTTGGAGAATGATGAGATCGAGTCTATTCTATTGAAATTTTTTTTGGGGAGATCCTATCGAAGGGAGCTATGATATGGTATCACAATTTAACTCCTAATTCTATTGACTTATTTGCTATGCTTGCTGATTTTTTCGTAAAAGCACACGCAGGTGCCATCAAGATCGAGACTAGGAAATCGGACCTTTTCAAAGTCAAACAAAAGGATAACGAGATGCTCAAAGAGTTTGTGTCCCGGTTTCAAATGGAACAAATGGATCTACCAGCAGTCACTGATGATTGGGCTGTTCAAGCTTTCACTCAGGGACTTAATATTTGAAGCTCGGTGGCTTCACAGCAGCTGAAGCAGAACTTAATAGAATAGCTGGCTATTAGATGGGCCTACGTGCATAACTGGTATCAATCAAAAATCAAAGTCGAAAATTATCAACTCGGGGCCCCTTCGGGGTTAGTCTATCCCGTCAGAACCCTCGACAGAGTAAAGAGAGATATCGATCGCGAACCGAGGCCAAACAGGGATCGGTATCAGCCGTATAACGGAGATCGAAGAAGTAGCGGGTCCGGGCGAAACTCCTTGAGAAACAAAAGGAGAAATGACCAGGATTACAGCAGCCGGGGGATTATGACCAAAAATGACTTCGGCAGGTCTAAAGACGCACCGAGGCTATCAAAATAAAACTTCAATGTCGATGCTGTCGCTATTGTACGAGCTAAGCGCATCAAATATACTAAATGGCCTTGACCTCTACAGTCCGATCTAACCCAATGGGATCCTAACTAGATGTGCAAATATCATGGCACTCACGGTCACAGAACGGAAGATTGTCGACAGTTGAGAGAGGAAGTGGCCCGCCTATTCAACAATGGGCACCTTCGGAAGTACTTGAGAGATCGAGCCAAGAATCATTTCAGGAATAGGGATTCTAACAAATAGGCAGAACAAAAAGAACCTTAACACGTCGTTAACATGATCATCAGAGTGGTTGATATCCCATAGGGGCCAATGTTGAAACGCACCAAAGTATCCATCACTAGGGAGATACGAACTCGAGACAACGTACCAGAGAGAACTTTATCTTTCAATTTGGTCTACAAGACCAAACCGTGCCTGCAATTTGAGTTCTGAACAAATTTAACATGGTATGTGAGACCACTAAGAGAGAAACAACATTACCCATAAACGCCGCCGGGACCATCCAGGAGACTAAATTTTATGTGATCGAAGGGGACATGAGGTATAACACGTTATTTGGGAGGCCATGGATTCACAACATGAGGGAGGTGCCCTCGACACTACACTAGGCACTGAATTCCCAACACCCGACGGGGCCAGAACAGTCTACGGAGAACAGCTAACTGCGAAGGAAATGTTTGAGGTCGAGGAGGTAATACTGGCATCAACAACTTCGATGTTGAAGGGCCCAAACCAGATGGTAAAAAGCGGGGCCAAATAGCAATCACTGATACCATCTTCGGCAGATTCGGGCAAACAAGAGGAAGTTGAGGATGATGATTATGGGGTTCCCAGATCGTTTATAGCCCTAGATGATTCCGACGCCACTAAATTGACGGTCAAGGAGATAGAACAAGTCATATTGCGAGAAAGCTTGCCTGATAAAAAAGTATACCTGGGCACGGGGCTAAGTTCCGAGCTCAGGGAAAAACTCATTCGATTTCTTATGACTAAGAATATTGTTTTGCTTGGTCCACCTCGATATGATAGGAATCCCACAGGAGATAACCACTCACAAACTAAGCTTGGACCCAAAATTTCACCCGGTTAAACAGAAGAGGAGACCCTAGTCCGAGATCAAGCATGCTTTCATCAAGGATGAGGTATCTAAACTTCTTAAAATATGGTCAATTCGGGAGGTTAAATACCTGCATTGGGTATCAAATATAGTGGTAGTCCCTAAAAAAGGGAATAAACAAAGAATGTGTGTAGAGTACAAAGATTTAAATAAGGCATGCCCTAAAGACTCTTTTCCTTTGCCTAACATCGACCGTATGATCGATGCCACGGTCGGCCACGAGATCCTCAATTTTTCTCGATCCTATTCCAGGTACAACTATATATGAATGGACCCAGGTGATCAGGAAAAAACTTCTTTCATCACTAAATACGGCACATACTGTTATAACGTAATGTCATTCGGACTAAAAAATACGGTGCCACTTACCAATGCCTAGTAAATCAGATGTTTGAGGAACAAATAGGAAAATCAATGGAAGTTCATATTAGTTAAGTCCCTGCGAGTAGAGGACCATTTAAAAAATTTACTGAAAACCTTCAGCATACTGAAGCAGTATAATATGAAGCTTAACCCAGAAAAATGTGCATTTAGAGTTGGGTCGGGTAAGTTCCTTGGATTCATGGTATCCAATCGCGGAATCAAAATTAATCCCGATAATATCAAAGCCATTGAAGATATCACGATTGTGGACAATGTAAGGGCTGAACAAAGGCTAACCGGGCGAATAGCCATCCTGGGGCGATTAATTTTGAGGTCGTCCAACAAGAGCCACCGATTCTTGGCACTGTTGAAGAAGAAGAACAACTTCTCGTGGACTCCGGAATACTAACAAGATTTGGAGGAACTCAAGAGGTATTTATCGAGCCCGCCCCTGCTTCACATACCAAAGACAGACAAACAACTGTACTTGTACTTGGCGATCTCGGAGATAGCAGTAAGTGGAGTCCTAGTTTGGGAAGATAAGGTACGCAATTTCCAATTTACTATGTTAGTAGGACCTTAGGCGAAGTCGAAACAAGGTATCCTCACCAAGAAAAACTGGCGCTCGCTTTGCTAAGCACCTATAGGAAGCTAAAATCGTACTTCAATGCCACTCCATATGTGCCGTAACTACTTACCCATTGAGGAATGTTATGCATAAGCCCGAACTCTCGGGCCGATTGGCCAAATGGGCCATAGAAATAAGTGTGTACGATGTTGAGTATCGACCTCGGACCACCATTAAGTCTCAAATTTTGGCAGACTTTGTGGCCGACTTTACACCGGCCCTAATACTCGAGGTCGAAAGAGAGTTATTGGTTAACTCAGGAACTTCCTCGGGAATCTGGACCCTCTTCACGGACGGTGCCTCAAATGCAAAAGGATCCAGACTTGGCATCGTACTAAAGCCATCAAAAGGAAATATAATCAGACAACCTATTAAGATTTTGAAATTGACTAACAACGAGGCCGAATATGAGGCCATGATTGCAGGCCTCGAACTAGCCAAGAGCTTGGAGGCAGAGATGATCGAAACCAAGTGCGACTCCCTCCTTTTGGTAAACCAAGTCAATGGAACATTCGAGGTCAGAGAGGAACGAATGCAAAGATACCTCAGGATAAAAAACAGCAAGGCCGATGCCCTCGCTAACTTGGGGTCATTGGTCGAAGACGACGAGTTCAACTCGGGAGAAGTCGCATAACTTATGAGATCAGTGGTGAAGGCCACGACAAGATCAACTCGACGAGCCTAACTTGGGACTGGAGGAATAGGTATGTGGAATATCTCAAGTCCGGTAAACTGCCCTCGGATCCAAAAGAGTCGAGGGCCCTGCATACAAAGGCAGCCCGATTTAGCCTGTCTGAAGACGGAACCTTTTTCGGAAGAACGTTTGACGGCCCACTTGCAATAAGTTTAGGGCTGGGTGATACTAAGTATGTTTTGAGGGAAATCCACGAAGGTACCTGTGGAAATCATTCAGGCACCGAATCATTGGTTCGAAAAATAATTAGAGCTGGTTATTACTTGATCGACATGGAAAAAGACGCAAAGGAGTTTGTTAAAAAATGTGATGACTACCAAAAACATGCTCCGATGATCCATCGACCCGGGGAGCTGCTGCATTTGGTTTTGTCACCATGGCCGTTCATAAAGTGGGGAATGGACATCGTTGGCCCCCTTCCGTGGGCACCCGGTAAGGCTCAATGTATATTGTTTATGACTGACTATTTTTCTAAGTGGGTGGAAGCCCAGGCATACGACAAAGTCAAGGAGAAGGTGGTTATCGATTTCATTTGGGACCACATATATGCCAATTCGGAATGTCGGCCGAGATCGTATGCGATGATGGGAAACAATTCATCGGAAGAAAAGTAACCAAATTCCTTGAGACCACAAGATCAAAAGAGTCCTATCGACACTCTATCACCCTAGTAGGAATGGACAGGCTGAATCTACCAACAAAACCATACTCGAAAACCTTAAAAAGTGGTTAACCTACGTCAAAGGAAGATGGAAAGAAATATTACCCAAAGTCCTGTGGGCATACCGTACAACCTCGAAGTCCAGTAACGGGGCTACCCCATTTTCTTTGGTTTATGGCGCCAAAGCTTTGATACCGGTCGAGGTCGGGGAATCAAGTACCAGATTCCGATATGCAACCAAGTAATCGAACGATGAAGCTATGAGTACGAACCTGGAGCTATTAGATGAAAGGCACGAAGCCGCCCTTGTCCGGTTGGCACCCCAAAAACAGCGGATTGAAAGATATTATAATTGAAGGGCAAACCTTCGACACTTCAACGCTGGGGACTTGGTACTAAGAAAGGTCACACTAAGCACTCAAAAACCCGAACGAAGGAAAATTGGGGCCGAACTGGGAAGGACTGTACAAAATTATCGAGATCACCAGAAAAGGATCCTACAAGCTCGGAACAATGAATGGCGAGCAACTCTGAACAACTGGAATATAACTTATTTAAAACGATATTACTTCTAAGGTATGGCTCCGTTCTTTCTTTTACTTGCATCTTAAACTAACCCCTGCAGGTACTAATGAGGGCCGGTACGAGATTTTAGGTCGGAAAGCACGCATTGCACTCTTTTTCCCTTGAGCCGGTTTTGTCCCATATGGGTTTTTCAGAAAGGTTTTTAACGAGGCAACAAGTAAATCATGCTAACTTAGAATTGAAGTCCGGCAACGAACCGGTGACGATGACCATAACAGCGTTCGAGGCCTCGCTTCGATCAACCCCGAATGCTGGGGGCATTACCCTCTAATATCGACTTTGGCATGGAAAGAGACTTCGGGATTGAAGGGTATCGATCGATATGATTCAATGTAAGGGCCAAACAGTCGAATGAATTGTGCCCACATAGACTGCTCGAACCCTGACACAAAGCATGTACACATACATTACTATTATGCACAAGAATAAAAAGAAGTCTCTTCCCTGCAAACATCCTGTTTTTCTTTAAAAAAGTTTCCTTTACTTTTCTTAGGGAATTCCATGCTTCCGATCCCCTAAGGAAAACGAGCCCAAGGGCCGCCTTAACTGAAGTTTTGAATAATTATTCTCTCTCGGGGGACTGCCGTTCGAAAACAAATTCGGACGGTCCAAGCTAATAGACCTCGGGTGTATAAGACCTATTAGGCAACCCTTGAAATTTAAAGGCCACGGCCGCCTCTACTCGGAGACTGTTATCTTAGGCAAGCCCGGATAACTCGGGAAAGCAAGCCCACTGGGAGACACCCGAACTAAAAGGCTACAGCCATATTAACACGGCTTGCAGATGTCCGAGACCTGTAACAAAAATAAGGCCTTCAAAATGAAAATCTTTCATAACCGGTTCCAAAGGCTACCCTCGACAGCATGGGGAAAGAAAACTTTTGGTCACACCAAGCCACAAAATGCCTTAAAACAAAATAAAGTTGAAGGCAAAGTTTCTTTGGGTCTCTAAACGAAAACCAACTAATACATGCTAAGGCATTTAGATTTCTGCAAATAAAAATAAATAAGGCAGAGAGAATATTTGAAAGCTGTTGAAGGGAAAAGGCCTTATATTCATAATTCAGAAATTTCTTTTACAATGGCCTAATAGCCCGATGAGAATTTGTACAAAGGCCAAACGGCCTCAACAAAAATACAAAAAACAAAGACATCTTAAGAGACTAAGGGGCCTAGTCTTCGCCCAGGACCGCGTCATCACCTTCGGGGCCTCCGCTATCTTCGGGCATGTCCAAATCTTCAAATCACTCTAAATTGTCACGACCCAACCCGGAGGGCCGCGACGGGCACCCGGACCCTACTCGCCGAATGTTGGCATACCTGCTATCTTACTTTCTTTGTTATCTATGAGGCCGAATAAATGCACGTATGAATAAAAACATTAATCATAATTGGTTCAAACCTTCTGCTAACAACACATTTCATACATATCAACAGGAATACCGTACCATGACGTGAACATACATACATATATAATATACCATGGCTGACACGGCCGTCATGCAAAACTATACAACAAAATATACATTTGCCGACAAGGCAATCCAACTGTACATAAGTCAACCCACTGTCTATTGTCTATACATAACCCAATACTTGTCTATGAGCCTCTACAAGAACATGCGTAATGCAACCTGTGTTGGAACAGGGCCCCGACATGCCCATACTGCCTATAACAAAGTGCATACCAAGACTGCGGCAAGTCCGAACGATGGATCTCGCCAATATCCGCTGAACTGGATAGCCTACTATGGTGGGGGAGCCTCGTCTATCTGTCTTCCTGGACCTGCAGCACGACATGCAGCGTCCACAAATAAAGGATATCAGTACGGATAATGTACTGAGTATGTAAGACAGGAAACATAATATAAGAACAATAATAAGCATCAGGATAAGAAACATACAACCTGTACCATCTGAATGCCTCTGAGGGCGACTAACCATGTCATGCCTGACGTGCATATATATATCCTTTCGAAAATCATCATATACATATATACGCCTTGTGGGCCTCCTCCTCATCATATACATACGCCTCTGTGGGCCTCCTCATCATCATACCCAATTGGTCAGCGATTGCACAATAGGTGCCTGCCCGGCCGACTATAGCGCAACACGGTAAAGTAAAATAGCTGTCGTCTATAGCGCGACTGAATAGAGTAAAACATATATTTGCACAATAGGTGCCTACCCGGCCGAGTATAGCACGGCGCGGTAAAGTCAAATAGATAATGCATGCTGGACTCATACGAATCATACTATCATGGTGACGTAAGGTAGAAGAAATAATAACATATCAATCCTCCCATAAGAGGGGAAAACAACATAGCACTCCTAACTTCTAAGAGTAGAGTATCTTTTGGGGGCTTGTTCATTGTATTGTATCCAATTGGAGTCGTGCAAAAAGAAAGAAAGGGACGGTCTTACATACCTGGTATTTACTGCACCAGTTCTTAAGCTACGCCACTGTTACAATTCCTTATTCCTTAGTCTACAATTAAAGAACAATTCAATTGTTACTCTCTAAGCGTTATAGCTATTGTTAATCACAACCTCAATTTTACATGGTGTTTCCCCCTCACCCTTCTTCCTCCAACTCCACAAAGATAGTAATAGCACATGCAGCTTAACAACATCCCAAAACAATCATAACCCAGTCCATTACCACTAGTTAACTTCAACTCATGGCTCCCAATTACCATCCCATGAGTTCTTACATCCATAGAATGGAATACCATGAATTCCCAAGAGAAAGAATGCATGAAGAGAGTAGTAACTTTACCTTGCATGTTGGATATCTCAGCCCTCTTCCTTATTTCTTCAACTTCTAGGTCTTACTCTCAATTAGGGCTTGCAGAAGGAGGAAAATCAGCTAGGGCTTTTCTCTAATTCTTCGATTTCTAGACTCTTTCTCCAATTTAGAACTTGAAAGGAGAAGAAATTGGTTGAAGTTGTGTGGGACTTGAGAAAGGGTCGCAGGGGGTCTTCTTCTGTGTTTGAGTTTCAGAAAATGAAGAAAGAACTAGGTTGGACCCCTTTTATAGGTCAGTCAATAGGTGACACACGTGTCTGATGCCTACAGGTTTGCTATAGCATTTTCGTCGCATAATCAATATGCGATTCGCATTTTGGACGCGAAACACAGCCCAGAAATCTGTCACACTCTGCGACACAGAAGGACAGATTTGCGCCTCGCATTTCCAGTATGCGGTCGCATACTAGCCGCATTTCTGACACAGATTTCAGCCCAGAAATCTGTTCCAGTTTGCAGTGCATTATGTAAAATATGCGGTCCGCATATCATAAATGCGATAGCATAGTCGAACACATTTCTGACATAAGTCCTAGCCCAAGACTCTGCCTTGTTCTGCGATCTCAGCATGAAAAATGCGGCTCGCATGTGGGTTATGCGATAGCATTCCATACTTTGCGACACTTGTTGTCCTTTTTCTTGTCATTTTAACTCTTTTCCAGTTCTTAGGTTCTTATATGTATACTATACTTGCACGAAATCTAACATACGAATTTACGGGTTGTAACATTCTCCTCCCCCCCCCCCCC
>MCJB01001581.1:118057-132580 GCA_002018475.1 Nicotiana obtusifolia
TCTCCCCCCCCTAGGAACATTCGTCCTCGAATGTAAGGGTCTATGGGGATTTTACATAACGTTCGGTCTTACAAGAGTATGCAACTTATGGACATGTAAATTATCTGCATATTATCATTTTTCACTAAGAAAGAGTATTCTCAAGTTATTGCTTACCTCGTAAGGACGTTTCTCCTTTCAATGCGTTCTGCGTTCCCTCGGCATCCTCATTATCTACATTCTGGAACAGGTGCGGATATTTAGACTTCATCTCTTCCTCTGCTTCCCATGTCATTTCTTCTGTTTGTTTATTCCTCCATAATACCTTAACGGAAGATACATCCTTGGTTCTTAGCTTACGAACTTGTCGGTCTAGTATAGCCACTGGTACTTCTTCATAAGATAGGTCCTCTGTAATCTGCACATCTTCGATGGGAACGATCCGAGAAGGATCTCCGATACATTTTCTTAGCATAGATACATGGAATACCGGATGGACAAATTCCAATTCGGGTGGCGATTCTAACTCATAAGCCACACGCCCAATCCGTCGAAGAACTTTGTACGGACCGATATACCTTGGACTCAGTTTACCTTTCTTCCCGAAGCGCATGACACCCTTCATTGGTGAGATTCTCAGGAACACCCAATTACCAACCTCAAACTCTAGATCACAACGTCGGACGTCAGAATAGGACTTTTGCCTGCTTTGTGCCGTCCTTAATCGTTCCTGTATCATCTTCACCTTCTCAATGGCTTGGTGGATCAAATCTGGTCCATATAACTCAGTTTCACCGAGTTCGAACCATCCAACTGGTGATCTACATCTTCTCCCGTATAGTGCCTCGTATGGAGCCATCTTAATACTGGAGTGGTAGCTGTTATTGTAGGCAAATTCTATGAGTGGAAGATGGTCATCCCAACTCCCTTTGAAATCCAAGACATATGCCCGTAGCATGTCTTCAAATGTCCGAATAGTACGTTCGACCTGTCCATCAGTCTGCGGATGAAAAGCTATGCTGAGATTCACCTGTGTGCCCAAACCTTTCTGAAAAGATTTCCAAAAGTTAGCTGTGAATTGAGCTCCTCGGTCTGATATAATAGACACCGGCACACCATGAAGTCTAACAATCTCCTTGATATACAGCTTTGCATAGCTTCAGCTATGTAGGTTGTCTTAACTGGCAGAAAATGGGCACATTTGGTAAGCCGATCCACTATCACCCAGATGGAGTCAAACTTACGATAAGAGCGAGGTAATCCAATAATGAAATCCATATTAATCACCTCCCATTTCCAGGTCGGAATCTCTATATCCTGAAGCAATCCACCGGGTTTCTGATGTTCTATCTTTACCTGTTGACAATTGGGATACTGGGCTACAAATTCTGCAATATACTTCTTCATGCTATCCTACCAATACTGCTCTTTGAGATCATGATACATCTTCGTCGAACCGGGATGGATGGAATATCTGGACTAATGAATTTCCTTCATGATCTTCTCTCGCAACACGGCCACATTAGGCACACATAATCGGCCTTGGCATCTCAATGTTCCATCTCCTCCAATCTCAAAAGCTGAAATTCTACCCTGCTGAATGCCTTCTCTCAATTGTATCAAGGTGGGATCTTCATATTGCCGTGCTTTTACCTCAGTTACCAGAGATGATTCAGATGTATTATGTACAGTAACACCTCTGTCCTCAGAGTCTAATAATCTGACTCTCATATTGGCTAGCTAATGAAGTTCCCAAGTCAATCCCCATTTACCTGCTTCAATATGCACTAAGCTTCCTATTGACTTACGGCTGAGTGCATCTGCTACAACATTGGCTTTACCGGGATGATACAATATTTCGACGTTGTAGTCTTTCAGCAATTCGCGCCAACGTCGTTGTCTCAAATTTAACTCTTTTTGACTGAAGATGTACTGCAAACTTTTGTGATCTGTGTAGATATCAACATGGACACCGTATAGATAGTGTCGCCATATCTTCAAAGCATATATTACTGTAGCCAATTCCAAATCATGGGTTGGATAACTCTTTTCATGTTTCTTCAATTGTCTCGAAGCATAAGCAATCACTTTCCCATGCTGCATCAATACACATCCTAAACCTATGCCGGAGGCATCACAATATGCCACATAACCTTCAGTTCCTTCAGGAAGAGTGAGAACTGGAGCGGATGTTAATCGATTCTTCAGCTCCTGAAAACTCCGTTCACAAACATCAGACCATTGGAATTTGGTAGCTTTCTGGGTTAGCTTAGTTAATGGTGCCGATATAGAATAAAACCCTTCTACAAACCGCCTATAATATCCTGCTAGCCCCAAGAAGCTACGGACTTCTGATGGCGTTGTAGGTCTCGGCCAATTCTTGACTGCATCGATCTTTTGAGTGTCGACACTAATACCCTCGTCAGATATTACATGGCCTAGGAATGCTAATGAGTTTAGCCAAAGCTCACATTTGGAGAGCTTTGCATATAACTTGTGTTCCCGAAGGGTCCGCAATACAATCCGCAAGTGACCCATATGTTCTGCTTCTGAATGAGAATACACTAGTATATCATCAATGAATACAACCACGGACACATCAAGATAAGGCCTTAATACAGTATTCATGAGATCCGTAAAAGTTGCCGGGATATTTGTTTGCCCAAACGACATTACTAGGAACTCAAAATGCCCATATCTTGTTCGGAAGGCTGTTTTTGAGATATCCTTCTCCTTGACTCTGAACTGAAAATACCCTGAATGTAGGTCAATCTTGGAAAAATATTTGGCACCCTGAAGTTGGTCAAACAGGTTGTCAATCCTTGGAAGTGGATATTTGTTCTTTGTAGTAACCTTATTCAGCTGTCGATAGTCAATACACATCCTCAACGACCCGTCTTTCTTTCGCACAAACAAGACTGGGGCACCCCAAGGTGAAGTGCTAGGCCTAATGAAGCCTTTATCCAGCAAGTCCTTCAATTGTACTTTCAATTCTCGCAATTCTGCTGGGGCCATTCTGTAGGGAGGAATAGAGATTGGGTGAGTGTTTGGCAACACATCAATGCCAAACTCAATCTCCCTTTCAGGAGGAAGACCTGGGAGTTCATTTGGAAAGACATCTGGAAATTCATTGACTACGGGAATTGATGGTAAAGTAGGTAACTTTGCCTCCACATCCATTACACGAACAAGATGATAGATGTACCCTTTGAGATCATCTTCCTTTCCTTAAGGTAGGAAATAAACCTACCTTTCGGCGTAGCAATGTTCCCTTTCCATTCAAGGATGGGTTCACCAGGAAATTGAATTCTAACCGTCTTGTCTGGCTGGTATCCCTGTGATGTTGCGAGCATGATGCCAACCAATCCATTCCCATTATTACATCAAACCAACCATTTTTAGTTCAAACAAATCTGCCGAGGTTTGACGACTACAAATCGTCACGGTGCAACCTCTATATACTCTCTTGACAACCACGGAATCTCCTATCGGAGTAGATACCACAAAGGGTTTGCTTATTAATTCGGGTTCGACATCAAACTTATCAGCCACAAGGGGTGTAACATATGATAATGTGGATCCAGGATCAATCAATGCATATACATCATAAGAAAGCACTGATAATATACCTGTGACAACATCTGGAGATGACTCGAGATCCTGTCGACCTGTTAGAGCATATATTCGATTTTGAATACCACTCGAACTCGGCACTGCACCCCTACCTCTACCACGACCTGCTGGCTGCTGAAGACCCCGTGCTAGAGGTCGAATTGATGAGGAAGTACCAGACACAGATCCGGTCGGCTGAGCCATACCACCACCTCCTCTGTTAAGACAATCCCGCATCATATGACCAGGCTGTCCGCATAAATAACATGCATCAGAACCTCGATGGCATATCCCAGAATGGGCCCTGCCACACTGACCACAATGTGGTGTTAGGGGTCTTGTCTGGCTGGTATCCCTGTGATGTTGCGAGCCTGATGCCCGTGAACTCTGACCTAGACTCGAATGGATAAATCGGTCATATCGAGGTATCTGAAACTGTGGAGGAGCACTAGTCACAGGTGGTGCCGAACTGCTCA
The DNA here is from genome assembly GCA_002018475.1 of Nicotiana obtusifolia. NCBI lineage: Eukaryota > Viridiplantae > Streptophyta > Magnoliopsida > Solanales > Solanaceae > Nicotiana > Nicotiana obtusifolia. The sequence continues at coordinate 122,125 of MCJB01001581.1, forward strand.
AAAACTGGGGCCTGCCACGGCTTCTGAAGTCACCAGGATACCCTGCAAATCTCGTCCTCTTATGTTGGCCCCTATCCTGCTCCCTTTCTGCTCTTTGCTGGCGCTTACGATGCTCTAATGTCTGGACATAAGCCTGAATACGAGAAATATCCATGCCCTCTATCAAGGATGCTGTCGTGCACTCATTTATCAGATGTGGTCCCAATCCGTTCACAAACAAATGAACCCTATCACCCATCTCGGCCACCATGTGGGGAGCATACCTTGCCAAAGATTCAAACTGCATGTTGTACTCCCGCACACTCATGTTACCTTGCTTAAGGTTCAAGAATTTATCGGCTCTGGCTCGTCGTACCTCAACTGGTAGGTAGTGACGAAGAAATGCCTCAGAAAATTCGTTCCACACAGGTGGGGGAGCATTTGAACCCCTGGATTTCTCCCAACTATCATACCAAAAAAATGCTAGATCCCGCAACCGATAAGAAGCCAATTCTACTGCTTCCGTATCACTAGCATGCATAACCCGCAGTGTGCGATGAATCTGATCAATGAAAGCCTGCGGGTCCTCCTTGGGATCAGAGGTAAACACTGGAGGATCAAGATTAATAAAATCTCGAACTCTCGTAATAACTGGTCCATCAGTAGTATCGGTGTTCTGCCTCTGAGCCTGGGAAGCTACCAAGCTAGTCAACAATTGTACTGCAGTCCGCAAATCCTGGTCTGTAGTACCATATAAAGGAACTGGAGATGCTGGGTGGCTTCTGATATCCTCTGGGGAAGGAGGAGTAGAAGAGGTCTGAGAAGGCATCTCACTCTGAGGCTCACTTTGGCCTTCTCTATCTTGGGGCAGCTGACTGGTACCCTCACCCGCATCTGTATCAAGCCGTCTATTACTCGTTTGCTTTCTAATCAAAGTCATCGCTAAAGGAAAAACAAGGCGAATGTTAGAAACGAATACTTACATCTCAGCTCTACGCATGATCTAGATTTAGAAAGAAGGTAACATTCCTAAATGTCAGGCAGCCTCTTAATCATAAATGTGGCACGCTACACACCCATAATAAGGACTATACTAGACACGGCTCATAGAAAATCCCTAGGACACGACCTGCTCTGATACCATAATTGTCACGACCCAACCCGGAGGGCCGCGACGGGCACCCGGACCCTACTCACCGAATGCCGGCATACCTGCTATCTTACTTTCTTTATTATCTATAAGGCCGAATGAATGCACGTATGAATAACAACATTACTCATAATTAGTTCAAACCTTCTACTAACAACTCATTTCATACATATCAACAGGAATACCGTACCATGACGTGAACATACATACATATATAATATACCATGGACGACACGGCCGTCATGCAAAAGTATACAACAAAAGATACATTTGTCGACAAGGCAATCCAACTGTACATAAGTCAACCCAATGTCTATTGTCTATACATAACCCAACACTTGTCTATGAGCCTCTACAAGAACATGCATAATGCAACCTGTGTCAGAACAGGGCCCCGACATGCCCATACTGCCTATAACGTAGTGCATACCAAGACTGCGGCAAGTCCGAAGGATGGATCTCGCCAATATCCGCTGAACTGGATAGCCTACTTTGGTGGGGGAGCCTCGTCTATCTGTTTGCTTGGACCTGCAGCACGACATGCAGCATCCACAAATAAAGGACGTCAGTACGGATAATGTACTGAGTATGTATGACAGGAAACATAATATAAGAACAATAATAAGCATCAGGATAAGAAACATACAACCTGTAACATCTGAATGCCTCTGAGGGCGACTAACCATGTCATGCCTGACGTGCATATGCATATGCATATACATACATACATACATACATACATATATATATATATATATATATATATATATATATATATATATATATATCCTTTCGAAAATCATCATATACATATATACGCCTCTGTGGGCCTCCTCATCATCATACCCAACTGGTCAGCGGTTGCACAATAGGTTCCTGCCCGGCCGACTATAGCGCGGCACGGTAAAGTAAAATAGCTATCGTCTATAGCGCGACTGAATAGAGTAAAACATATATTTGCACAATAGGTGCCTGCCCGGCCGACTATAGCACGACGCGGTAAAGTCAAATAGATAATGCATGCTGGACTCATACGAATCATACTATCATGGTGACGTAAGGTAGAAGAAATAATAACATATCAATCCTCCCATAAGAGGGGAAAACAACATAAGCACTCCTATCTTCTAAGAGTAGAGTATCTTTTGGGGGCTTGTTCATTGTATTGTACCCAATTGGAGTCGTGCAAAAAGAAAGAAAGGGACGGTCTTACATACCTGGTATTTACTGCACCAGTTCTCAAGCTACGCCACTGTTACAATTCCCTATTCCTTAGTCTACAATTAAAGAACAATTCAATTGTTACTCTCTAAGCGTTATAGCTATTGTTAATCACAACCTCAATTCTACATGGTGTTTCCCCCTCACCTTTCTTCCTCCAACTCCACAAAGATAGTAATAGCACATGCAGCTTAACAACATCCCAAAACAATCATAACCCAGTCCATTACCACTAGTTAACTTGAACTCATGGCTCCCAAACCATCCCATGAGTTCTTACATGCATAGAATGGAATACCATGAATTCCCAAGAGAAAGAATGCATGAAGAGAGATGTAACTTTATCTTGCATGTTGGATATCTCAGCCCTCTTCCTTAGTTCTTCAACTTCTAGGTCTTACTCTCAATTAGGGCTTGCAGAAGGAGGAAAATCAGCTAGGGCTTTTCTCCAATTCTTCAATTTCTAGATTCTTTCTCCAATTTAGAACTTGAAAGGAGAAGAAATTGGTTGAAGTTGTGTGGGACTTGAGAAAGGGTCGCAGGGGGTCTTCTTCTGTGTTTGAGTTTCAGAAAATGAAGAAAGAACTGGGTTGGACGCCTTTTATAGGTCAGTCAATTGGTGACACACGTGTCTGACGCCTACAGGTTTGCTATATCATTTTCATCGCGTAATCAATATGCGGTTCGCTTTTTGGACACGAAACACAGCCCAGAAATCTGTCACACTCTACGACACAGAAGGACAAATTTGCGGCTCGCATTTCCAGTATGCGGTCGCATACTGGCCGCATTTCTGACACAGATTTCAGCCCAGAAATCTGTTCCAGTTTGCGGTGCATTATGTAAAATATGCGGTCCGCATATCATAAATGCGATAGCATAGTCGACCGCATTTCTGACATATGTCCTAGTCCAGTTGTTCTCGGGCAATTTCCTTTTCCGAGGCCAGGCGGTCTATGTTTTTTTTTCCATTCTTTGGCCTCAGCTTTTACCGTATCCACCTCCGCTTGGAGCTGCTTGATATGGTCAAGTTTCTTTTTAACCTGCAGATTTGGGTTGTTAGCCACTGTGTTTGAATCATCGTCACTAACTTCAAATACTCATCTTACCTACTCGACCAGGTCGGCATGCTCCTTCCGAGCCTCTTCTAGCTCGGACCAGAGCTTCTCACTAAGGAGCTTGTAAGCATCCCTCTTCTCAATAAGTGCTCGGGTTTTAGCCTCGTGTTGGTTTAACTCTTCCCAATAGCGGAGAAAAAGTTTTGCGATGAAGCACTGAGGCCTTCGAACACAGAGAAGGATGTTACGATTGAGTGCAAATCAATCTAAGTACATAATAAAAAGGCATTCGAGGTTACCCGATTCAACGCCTGTTGAGCTTTGTTGAAAAACAGGGGACCTCCACCTCGTCTATTTTGGCCTAATCCTTTTTGGTCACCAGGCATCGAAGATAGCTGGTAACCCCCACAGGGGCGGAGAGAACCCGGGCATCCTATGATATGGATATGATGATTGACCGCTTCCGGTCAGGATCTGCACTCAGGGCTGGGAACTGGTCTACTAATTTCGGACTCGAAGAAGATCCGCTGGCTCCCGAAGATGTCACCTTCTTTGGTACCGATAAGTCTCCTAACCCTGTGACATCCTCCGAGGCGGTAGAATCTAAGCCATCGAAGAAGTTGTTAAAGGAATCTGCCGCCCCTTGAGGCCCCTCATTTGGGCGTCCTTTTAGCATCGGTGCCTCGTTTATCATGGATTCGGTGAAGGATGGTGACCTGGAAAGATCTATCACCCTAGGCACATCCTTCGGGGCATTTCCCTTAGCCTGAGGAGTTCTGGCCGTGGTCTCTTTCTCGACCTCCCCAGCTCGAGGCAAAATGGCCTCGTCCTTCCCTGTTTCGGAGGCCTCGACCATTGCCACCTCATCGGCTACCCCAATTTGAGACAGCTCGATACTGCTTCTCACGCGGATCATCTGCTCGAGGGCTTCTTCTTCTTCTTCTTCTTCTTCTTCAGACTCGTCCCTCAGTTGACTAAGCGAATCCGATGGGACCTCCTGGGCGCTGGCACTTTCCTTGGATTTGCGCACCAGCCTCCTTTTTGGTTTTTTCTTCTCAGAGTTTTGAGAATTCGAAGCCCTTTTTCTTTTCTTCTCTTTATCCTGCCTCGGAACATATGGTTCGGGGAGGATGTCTTCATCACCAGACCGGGGCCTCAGTTCGACCTCTTTGGGAAGACCCACAAAGGATGAAAAAGTAAGAATGAATGCTGCTAAGAAAACTAAGTGTTAATTCACTCAGTAGAGAAATCTCACCGTGAGCACAGGCCTCCCGCCGGCTCTTCGAAAGTTCGCGCCACGCGCGCTTGGAATAGGGTTTTTGCGACACGATGCCCTCGACCCACTCCTTGAGTCGAGGAACTGCATCCGGCATCCGAGCAATAGCTGCATCACAAAGAGTCGATAAGAAAGATAAACAAAATCTTAAAGACAATGTACTTACGCTTCATGTTCCATTTCTCAGGAAATGGCATGTCCTCGATCGGGATTAAGTCCGAGGTCGTCACTGAAACGAATCGGCCCAACTAGCCTCGGTCCCAATCCTTGTCAATGCTCGAGAACGAGGCCTTACTAACCCGGTGGGTAAGTTTTATTAGTCTCCCTCGTTAGAGTCGGGGACTGTGCAGACGCATGAGGTGATCGATAGTAAAGGGACACCCTTCGAGTTTGCTCATGAAGAAACGAAGAATTATTACTATCCTCCAAAACAAAAGATGAATCTGCCCCAGAGTCACCTCATACCTTTTGCAAAAAGCTATAATAACTGGATCTAAAGGACCCTGCGTAAAAGGGTTTGTAAACACCTAAAAAACTCTCCATGTGGGTGGTGATCGATTCCTCGGGGGTAGGGACCATTACGAGCTTATCGACCCAATTACAATCCTCCTTGACCTTCTCAAGGACATCGTCGATGACCAAACATATGTACCTCAAGAACGACTCACACTGACCCGGTACCGAGGAGGTTTTCTCAACCTTGAAATCGACTCCGGTTGGACACCCCGCAGGGAAGAACATCTTTAGAGGGGGTTCTGGTGTCGGTTATTCAGTGACAACAGGCGAAACTTCTCAGACCGTCTCGAGGAAGAGGGGTTTTCTTTTTGAGGAACGGATTTTGAAGTCTTTGCCATTTCTTCTAAATAGAGGAGAAAAGAAGGTGCTGATAAAAGAGGAGGTGTAATTAGCAAATAACTTATGAGAGCTTTCAGAAAACCAAAAGGGTAGAATTTTAAAAATTAAGTTTTTAGAAAACCAGAAGATGAGAGTGATGAAGTTTTCTTAAAACACAAGAGCAAATGTATAGTTTTCTCAAACGACGGTTAGCACCCTGAAATGGCTGACCGTTAACTGACACACATTTAATGCCTTGAATACTGGACCAATGAGACGTTTCAACTATTCTTATCACTTACGTCATAAATTGTCGTCATGATTTATCAGAGTGAAAATCAGAAGCTCGTATCGTTTTTCATCATTTACTCTCCGAAAAACAAGGGGTTTTGACGTCATGTTTTTGTTATTTACGTCATGATATATCAAAGTGAGAATCTAAGGCTCATATCGTTTCTCATCATTTACTCTCCGAAAGGGGACTATCTTTATACGATAGAAACCGAGCTCGCCTATTGCATGACAGACCGGGGATGAAACATAATGGATTGAATATCGATCCTAGATTCCATCGAACCTAAGCACGAGGTTGAAACCTGTGTCTTCAAGATTATCGAGGTCGAATATCCCCGGAACTGACTCTGATTCCTAATTAGCTCGAGAAAATATTATCGAACCAAAATAACGGAAGGCCGAAATATCCAGTCGGATATCACAGTGGGAATCTCGGCACGTATCAATGAAATCGATTAATTAGCAAATCATGAGATTTTTTACCTTATATAGAATTGTACCTAAATTAGGATTCCTCTGCTATATAAAATGAGTTTGATTATTTGTAAAGCATATTGTAACATGCATCCCAAAGAAATAAACTGTTATTTCTAGTCATCATTATCTCATCTCTCTGTTCCGGCACCGATTGCAGCATCTTTGACTCGAAGGTGACCAACCTTCAAGCCAAGATTGTTCAACCTGCGTGGTTTGCATTTACTTTTTTATCATTATTTCAATTTGAATCTGATTTCTTATTTTTGTATCAAGTTAGATCACGTATCTTTAAAACGGCGTATAAATTCAATTGTTATCCCATTTTGAGGGTAAACAGTATTAGCTTTCTATTATTATTTTTTCTGCTTGGATTAAATAATTCTTAAGTTTGGCTGCTTTCTGTTTATTTAGATACCAAAGAAAATTTTATTATTCCATCGAATGTCTTCCTTTTCTGCTCTGTCCCATTCCCTATTATATGCAGGATTGTCAATAAAGAGCTATATTTTCTTGCGACTAAAATAGCTAGCGAATAAATGGATCCATTGCAATAGGCACTGCTTGTTTAATTTTGGATCCTACTACCATCATCTTGTTGAGCCCAGGGAAATTTCGGACGTAGGCCTAGGCACTGCCTAGCCAGCTCGACACTTGGATCTGCTCGATTCAATTGTATTTAGCTCAATTCAACTGAGTTCGATTATGAAAGTTCGGCTTGTGAGTTGGCTCGTACAAGCTCGAGCTCAATTGAACCAACTTGGCTTGATAAGTTTACCAATGAATTTATAACCTTGTACTTCTTTATTTATCGTAATTAAATTTGAATCACATTGTAACTTTAGCCTAATTTATAGTTGAGGTGAAATGCTACTAAATTTTGAAATTGAAAAGTTTGAAAGAATTGACTAATCCGCATCATTCATGTGTAAGCTGTGAAGTAAATAGTAACGGGTCATTTGGTAGAGTGTATTGAATAGGATATATTTATGGGGATTATATTTTATTGGCTATCTGGTGGTGTATTAAAGGTTTTGAAAGTGCAGTTTTGTCTTTATACATACGTATTCATATATTAAAAATCATGTTATTGCTAATGCCATGGTTTGCTATGTATAAGAATAATACTGAATAGGGTATATAACTAATTGTTTACCCGTAAAAGGGTAAGTTGAATTTGTTGCGTGGTTTAGAGACAAACGAACTGATTTGATCCCGAAATATAACAACAACAACAACAACAACAACAATAATATATCCAGTATAATCCCACAAGTGGGGTTTGGGAAGGGCGGTGTATACGCAGGCCTTACCCCTACCTGGTGAGGTAGAGAGGCTATTTCTGATAGACCATCGGCTCAAGAAAAGGTGAAAAGAGAGAAAAAGGAAGAAGGCGAAGAAGAAAGAGGAAGAATAAAGAAAGAATAGGGAGACAAAGGACGATAAGAAAAAGGGAAAAAAGACAACTACAATACCAACAATAACAACAACTGCAACAACAACAGCAACAATAACAACAACAACAACAAAAAAACAACAACAAGTAAAAGAAAAAGTAGCTTCAAATAGTAACAAACTAGAAAATACGATACACAGAGCAAACAAAACAATAAGGAAATACTAGGGGTAAAAGAATACGAAAAAAAACAAGGGAGCTACTAATACTACTAAAAAAGAACGGGGAACTCTCGACTACCTACTGGCCAACTACCCTAATTTTTGACCTCCACACCCTTCTATCCTAGGTCATGTCCTCAGTGAATTGAAGTAGTGCCATATCCTACCTAATTACCTCTCCTCAATACTTCTTCGGCCTTCCTCTACCCCTTCTCAATCCCGCCACGACCATCCTCTCACACCTCCTAACAGGAGCATCTATTCTCCTCCTCTGCACGTGCCCGAACCATCTCAGCCTCGACTCCCGCATCTTATCCTCCACGAGGTCCACTCCCAATTTGTCCCGAAGAACTTCGTTCCTAATCTTATCTCTCCTGGTATGCCGACACATCCTTCTCATCATCCTTATTTCTGCTACTTTCATCCTCTGGACATGGGTGTTCTTGACTGGCCAACACTCAGCCCCATACAACATAGTAGGTCTAACCACCACTCTATAGAACTTACCCTTAAGTCCTGGTGGCACCTTCTTATCACACAAAACATCGGATGTGAGCCTTTATTTCATCCATCCCGCAGCGATACGGTGGGAGACCTCATCATCAATCTCCCCGTTATCTAGGATTATAAACCCGAGATACTTGAAACTACCCCTCTTTGGGATGACTTAGGTATCAAGCTTCATATTCACGTCTGCTTCATGAGTCTCGTCACTAGACTTACACTCCAAGTATTCCGTTTTGGTCCTCCTCAACTTGAAACCTTTAGACACTAGGGTCTGCCTCCAGACCTCCATCATCGCGTTAAACCCGCTTCTTGTCTCATCAATCAGCACTATGTCATCGGCAAATAACATGCACCATGGCACCTCCCTTTGAATGTGCCGCGTCAGCACATTCATCGCCAGAGCAAGTAAGAACGGGCTAAGAGTCGATCCCTGGTGCAACCCCATCACTACTGGGAAGTGATCTAAGTCACCTCCCATTATCCTCACCCGAGTCTTAGCACCATCATGCATGTCCTTGGTTACCCTAGTGTATGCTATCGGAACGCCGCTAACCGCCAAATATCTCCACAGAACCTCCCTCGAGATTTTATCGTACGTCTTTTCTAGGTCTATAAACACTATGTAGTCCTTATTTCTCTCCCTATACTGCTCTGCCAATCTCCTTACCAGATGAATGGCTTCCATAGTTGATTGATCCAACATGAATCCAAACTGATTCTTGGAAATAGACACACTCTTCCTCGCCCTGACTTCCACCACCCTCTCCCGAATTTTCATAGTATGACTCAGCAGCTTGATACCCCTATAGTTATTGCAACTTTGAATATCACCCTTGTTATTGTACAAGAGAACCATCGACTCTACCTCCATTCTTCGGGCATCTTCTTCTTCTTCTTAAAGATAACATTAAACAACCTAGCAAGCCACTGCATACCTGCACGGCCCACATTCTTCTAGAATTCTACCGGGATCTCTTCTAGCCCAGTTGCTCATCCCCAACTCATCTTACATATCGCTCACCTCTTCGACCTTAATACGTCTACAATAGCCAAAATCATGCAGACTCTCGGAGTGCTCCAACTTACCCAGCACAATGCTTCTGTCCCCGTCCTCGTTCAACAGTCTGTGGAAGTATGTCTGCCATCTTTGTCTAATATGAGCGTCTTCCATCAATACTCAGCCGTCCTCGTCTTTGATGCACTTCAATTGTCTTGAGCCTTCCTCTCCCTCACTTTGGCTAACCTGTACAACTTCTTGTCCCCACCTTTGCTTCCATGTTTCGCATACATACGTCCAAAAGCAGCAGTCTTAGCCGCTGTAACCGCTAACTTCGCCTCTTTCTTTGCCTTCTTATAACAATCCCAATTGTCCTCTTTTCCTCCTCGTTTTTGCTCTCCACTAGTTTTAAATAAGCCACTTTCTTGACTTCAACTTTACCTTGGACCTTCGCATTCCACCACCAGTCCCTTACACGTCTCCCAGGGTATCCCTTTGTAACCCCCAAAACCTCTCTCACAGCTTTCCTAATGTAGTTCGTTGTCATGGCCCACACCGAAGTTGCGTCCCCACTACTCTTCCAGGCCCTCATCGCCAGCAACCTCTCCCCTAACTCCTGGGCTTTGTCCTTACTCAAGTTTTCCCGCTTGAGTCTAGGTTGACTGCACACTGCTCTCTTCTTTCTGTTCCTCTTGATCCCTAGATCCATTACCAGGAGCCTATGTTGGGTCGTGAGACACTTACTCGGGATGACCTTGCAATCCATGCAAAGACCTCTATCACATAAAAATTTTAAATAAAAATATAATACTTAGCGTTGAAATCTAAAGAAGTAGTAGGCAGCCTGGTTTCAGGAGATAGGCTTCCGAAGACAATGACAAGAACAATATTAGACAGAAAATAAAGTATTATTGAGCTTGAGACTAATGTGTAGCATAAGTTTTGTCAGAAATTTTTATGTGTTATAATGGTTGTTGAAGCTACTATTTATATCTATACTTAGGGAACAATATCATAGGATCAAGCCCTTCTTAAATGAAAATGGGAGG
>MCJB01001581.1:132766-149979 GCA_002018475.1 Nicotiana obtusifolia
AAGGGGGAGGGGGGAGGGGGGAACTATTGATGAATATGTAACGACAGGCCATGAATGCCAAAATTCTCTGCAACAGCCTTATAATATTCTTCATTAAATGCCATCCGATGATAAACGTTTGTTTGCTTCCGTTGATTGGGTTCCCTTCAGCATCTACCCGATACCAACTGAAGTTGTTGTCCTCGATCTTGGTTTCCACTCGCTTCATCTTCCGTTTGCCTCCGGTTTCACGTGTCATGTAATCATTCGAGCATTTAATATAAACCGATGTTATCCTATACAGATAGTTCCTCTGCTTGTCGGTGGCACATCTTTGTTCATCGGGAAGTTGGTGATGATTCCTTTCTTAGCGGAAAATTTTCTGAACCCTTCTGAAAAGTTTTTGACGCTTGATAAGACGCACGTCTTCTCGCATTTAATACTCAGAACATGTGTTACCCCAAGATTTAGCGATATTTTTGCTGGTTCTCGAGGTAGGTATGGCCACGATTTTAGCCGCCTATACCTTTACTTGTACACCTCATTCTTCTTCTTTCACTTCTAACAACTTCATACGCTTTCTTAACTTCTTTGCACTTAATTCCCTTCTGCTTTCATCTCTCTTTGTTTTTCTTTAGAAAACTTTATCATCTCCGTATCATTATGGATTCTTCTAAATTTTCAAAAACTCTGGTCTTCTCTTTGTTGGGGTCCCGAAGAGGAGTGAAGATAAAGAGGTTGATGTTGATGCTGATCCTCCCACGGTGAGCACCATCATACCTAAACATCTGAACACTGCCAAAGATTTCGATGGGAAATTCCCTATTTCAAATCCTCAAACTTAGGGTTGTTGGCAGATACCCTTCTTCTATTCTCCATTCCAATATTTCTGCTATGAAGGAAGATTGTGACTGCCACGCTCTAAATATCATTACTCTTGACCTAGTGGAGCAGGTGACCTTATCTAAGAAGGGTTTCACGTATGTTTACACGTACCCCTTCACTTTGGGCCCATTCTCATTGAGAGGGGACTTGACCCCATGATCTTGGAGTTTTGCCACTGGTATCAAGTTTGCTTGGCCCAAGTAGGCCCCTCTGTGTGGCGAATAGTGGCTAGTCTGCAGCGGTTGTGCTTGGAAATGAAGGAGCACCTCGCCCTGGCACATATGATGAACCTCTACTCCCCCAAAATCTTCCGTGGGGGAGTAATAAACTTCAGTAAGCATGGCCACCATGCTTTACTTACCAGCATGGATGATGACAATGACTGTGGATGGATGAAACGATTTGTCGTCTTTGCTACCAGAGATATCATCCCGGCCATAACTCCATCTTTCCCCGAATCTTGGAATCGTTCATGTAAATTTAAAGTCTATCTCTTTCTCTGAAAAACGGATGTTTCATGTCATTGCTAACCCTTATTCTTTCATTATTTCAACCACTCGGTGGACACCACGCAGGGTTGAAGGCCTGGACCGATAGGTTTAGAAGATTTGGACATCACTACGCCAGAGACCCGCCAGTGGAAGGAGCTGGCCCCCAAATACAGGTGAAGGGTCAGAAACCACGGTAAATTGACTCTTCCTTCATTCCACCTTTCTACATAATAAAACCTACTACCCGTACCTTTTTGTTTGATTCAGGTCTCTTGCAGGGTGCTGTTTCCTGCCCTGAGGAGGATGTTTTGGTCGATCCCGCAGAGGCCGCGAGGTTGTTGCAGGAGGATCTCACCCGGACCGATGCCCTCGGGTCTACTTCCGGTGCAGGTGCTTTTGCGGAATCCCAAGCAACCAAAAAGCCGGCGTTTTTCCTCGGCGGGGGACAAAAATAAGAAAATAAAGAGAGCCAGCCCGAGCTATCCGCAACCACTGTGGTTATTGACGATGGCGGGGAAGCTAGTGATGAAGAGGCTTCCCTCTAAAGGAGACAACGACCTTCATCAGCTCAATAGAATGCTCAATCTGGAGAGCTTAGAATCCCAACCGAGGGCAAGGTCCGAGCGCTCTAGGGAGAATTGGACTTAGTGGAGAATGCTGATTCTTCTTTTTCGGTCCTAGTTGTTGCTTCCGCTCCATTGAGGTCGGATACCGGGCCTTTTCTGCCTTTTGTTGGTGAACAATCAATAAACAACACTACCTCTGTCGCAACTACTCCTCAACCTACAACACCATTAGGTTCATCTCCCTCCACACCAGCTGCGCCTTCATATCCAGCAACTGCTACATCTCCTCCACCTGCCGTAGACACCCGAGAGGAGGATGTCCCTCCTCCCTAGTCTCCTAACCACGAGAACTTGGGGCACAACTATTCATCCCCTTCTGCAGATCCCTAAGGGAGGAGGACCTTCTCTCTCTCGGTCTCAAAGGAATGCCACCTGCTGTCTAGGCCGGTGGAGCTCGCCAACTACCTAAAGCCGCTGGCTTTAGAAAAAGATAAGATAAAAATACACTCTCTTTTAGGGAAATGTATGTCAAATAACGCCATGCAAAATGCAGATGCGTTGTTGTGCTTGATCTCTTTACTACTTGTTTCTATTTGTTTGTTGCAACAGGGTCTCTGACTTCGATATTTGTTTTGCAAGCCAAATTCCTCGCTTCCAAGGGCCTTTAGAGATTGATCCTTGACAAAGAGGGGCTTATGTCTGAGCGGGATCAACTGTTAGCCAAGAGGAATTAACTCACTGCACGCCTCCTGGTACTAGAGGCTAAGGCTGCTGAAGCGACCGAGCTTGAGGCCTAGTTGCAACAAAATGAGCAAGAGATGATGGCTCACAGTCAAGAAGCCATTCAGCTACATGCACAACTTCAAGATGCAAAGTCCACGTGGGCTGAATCTCAAGATGTTGCTCTTGCTTCTACCGAGCGCAAGTATGCCTCCATTGAACAAGAAAATAATTTGGAGGCAGCTTTGAATTCCAAAGCTAAAGAAGCTGCTGCTCCTGAGGAGAAGTGGGCCCGGATGGAATGTATGTATAAGAACATCATGGAACAAAATAAGGTTCACACAACCATAATCCGTGATCTCGATCTTAGCTTCAGTGCCATGAGATCAGAGGGGGAAGGCCTTTTGACCGAGGTTGATTGGCTTAAAGCAAAACTCTAGCGCCAAGAGGATTCCCTCATCATTGAAAAAACACATTCTATGTGCCATATAAGGAGGAAAACCTTGGAAAAGGCCAAAGCGGTCGTTATTGATATCGACGATGAGATCTCCAAGGCCGGAATACTGGAGTTAACTGCTCGGGAACGCCTCCCAGCTCAGCATGATGCAACTGACTCTTCTACTGTCGGTTCTGAGTTCTCACAAACTGAGGAGGAGCTTGAAGAGAATAAGGACGAAGGCTAAGATCCTGCACCGACGGCAGATCCTCCTACGTCTCCCTGGGGCGTCGATGCCTATCTTCCCCCGAGTTCCAGTGGCGACATAGTTTAGTCTTTTTGATTTCTTTTCTTTTGTTGTTTTCCTTTTGTATTTTTGTACTTATGCCGTTTGGCATGTTTAATTAATAAAAAGGACCTTTTGTTTAAGCATTGCGCAAAGTTCATTTTTTTTTGCGTTGAATTAAGTAAGGCTTCGAGTGTGTTTTCTTCCGATAACCGTTGGGTTCTCAACGTAAAGTCTTTCAAAACCAATCCTTTACTATGAGGGTTCCATAAGAGAGGGACCTCTTATGTTTATGGTGCTCTTGAAGAGGACGTCTCATGTTCATTCCGGCACTAGCATTTGAAATTTTTAGTTAATGTCAAATGATAAAATCAATTCATCGTTTGGACAAGAAACAAGATAAAAATAAAAGGACTTCATTTATTCCTTCTATCTTTAAAATTACAAAACTATTTGTTTGCTGAAAGAAAAGAAATTGCCAATACATATGGCTAATTTGTACAACTTATTTCTATGGGACTAGCTGCGCAGTCTCCGATCTCGATGAGACATTGTTGCTCCCGGGTCTCGCAGTCTCAGTTTTGTGGCAATCATGCTGCTATATTCTCGTACTATTCCCCCAAGTGTTTGAATGTGAAGTATGCAAATTGGAACGTTAGGATGGTATGGTGAAGATGTGATTCGTTTAATTTTTTGGTCTTCAAGAAATTTTTTGACGTTGGAGCCTATGAACTGTGGTCCGTTGTCGCAGGAAATCTCCTTCGATAATTCAAACGGGAAAATTATATTTTCCCATAGGAAATCGACCACTTCGCGCTCATTGATCTTTTGGTAGGGACCTGCTTCAACTCATTTAGTGAAGTAGCCAGTTAAAATTAAAAGAAACCTTACCTTCCCGGGACCTGCTGGCAGCGGTGCAACTATATCCATCCCCCGTTTCATGAATGGTCATAGGGACAGTACTGAATCTAGTAGTTCTGCCGGTTGGTGCACCAACGGTGCATGATGTTGACACTTGTCGCATTTCTTAATGAATGTCTTCACATCTTGTTCTATCCGATGCCAATAGTATCCTTCTCTAACTAATTTTAGCACCAACAAATCTGCACCGGAATGATTCCCGTAGATCCCTTCATTAACCTCTCTCATGACGTAATCTGCCTTTGAGGCCCCTAAATATTGGGACAACGAGCCTTGGAACGACCTTCTATATAGCTGCCCTCCCCAGAAGCTATAACGAGCTACTTTGGTGCGGAGTGCTTGGGATGCCTTCGGGTCTTTGGGCAGCTTGCCGTGCTGAAGGTAATCGATGAACTCGTTCCTCTAGTCCCTGACTAGGTTGGTTGTATTTACTTCACAATAATCGTCCACATTCAGTACCGAAAGCATGAGTTGCAAGAAAATACCAGAATCTAATCCCTTTATCTCTGCGGACGACCCCAAATTTGCAAAAGCATCTGCTTTTATATTTTCTTCTCTTGGGATGTGGGTAATCGACCACTCCCTGAACCGTGTGGGCAAAGTTTGAACTTTAATCGCATACCGTTGCATGCGTTCCTCCTTTGTGTCAAAGACCCCATAAACTTGGTTTATCACCAGCTGCGAGTCACATATGATCTCTATGACCTCGGAGCCAAGTCCCGTGTTACAACCATATTTGCACACGTTAGATTACACCGTAAGTTAGTCTACGTAGGTCCGAGAAGAGATTATCTTTGAGATGATAAGAATTTAGTCCTATTGGTCTTAAATGATACAAGGGTGTATAAGAGTGGTTAACAAGTACTAGAAGTCAAACGAGTTATGAAACAAAAGTCGATAAAAGTTGTCGCAACTTACGTTCATAATTTTACTTATACTTTAGGTCAAATGTCACTAAGCTTTTCTCAAAATTTACTTGGAATTACAGGGTGATCTGCCCACCAAATTCAATATCTATGAGTCTAGTTTCTAGCTCATAAACCCGTTTGTCGATATGATATCCGATGTGAGAGATATTCGCGTTTTCGCGAGACTGCGTCAAGCGGCTCTCTATGGGGCCCACATAGGCGGTTAAGACATATGGATATATATATAACACGCCTCAACCCCGTTTTATGTCATTATTTTTCAGTATATGCAGACCTTCGAAACCTAAGAACACTCTCTCAAGGTTCTCTCATGATCCAAGACTAAAACAAAGGGCAAACAACACAAATCAAGTGTCGGGAATCCCGTGGCGCTAGTAAGTTTCTTGTTCTTCTTGTTGTTGCTGATTTTTGTGTTGTTACAGCTCGAGTGGGAGGTTATTTTAAGTTGTTTCTGTTCTGTAAAATACTCCCTCAAGTTTTAATATCAACCCTAGGTGATTTCAAGTCTTCTAAAGTGATTCTAGTGTCGAAAAACCCTAATTAATTGCTAGCTTCGCTTCCTTGTTCTTGTGGCAGCATTGGAGGGATATTTCGTGGTCAATTAAGGTCAAATTGGAGTTGCTATTTCTGTTTAAAGGTAGTGAACCTCTTACCCTACATGTATTTAAGATTATCCAAGTTACTGCTAAGTCGTTGAACCTAGAACTTGTGAGATATATGTCGAAAGGCTTGCTAGTAATGTTGTTGGTTGGTGGACTGTTTTGGGAGGCCCAATATGATTATTATTGATGTTTTTTGGGCTGTTTGGTGATTTTGTTAACTTGTGGGAAGTCATATAAATAGGGGAGGTGCTGTCCGTTCCATCATAAAATAGTTTACGGTTGATACATAGTAGTTACGACGCTTAAACGATAACGATAGTGTCATTTCTTTTATTGTATACTAAGGAGTCGTGGAATTTTCATAGCTTGAGATTGGGCAGTATATACAAGGTATGTGAGGCTATCCCTTTCCTTATTTTGCACGACTTCGATTGTACGTAATGTAATGAACGAGCTTCTAAAGATACTCCACTCTTAGAGGCTAGCAATACTTACATTGTTTCCCTTCTTATGGAATGATTGATGTTGATGTTACTTCTTTTATTGTTATGTTACCAATGTTGTTGATACTTCCTAATTCTTATAAGATTCTTGATGAGGATTTAGTCCTAATAACGTGTATGGAGGATACCGACCTTACGTCACTCCGAAAAGTTCAAAATGTGATTTCAATGAGTCCAGCACACATCATATATATGTATCTACTTTACTCTACCGAGCCGTGCTATAGTCGGCCGGGTACGACACCTATTGTGCAACCACTGATCAGTTGGGTTTTACCGAGCTCCACGTGGCCGGGTACGATTCTACCGAGCCTTATGATGAGCGGGTATGTTTTTACCGAGCTTATTAGGGTAGGGTACGATATGATGATAATGATGCCCACAGAGGCATATGTTTTAAAAGTTTATGATTCATGCATTCATGTTAGTAGCCCTCAGAGGCACCTACATGTTACATGTTGTACGTTCTCTATCCCTATTTACAATATTGTTCTTACTTATGCTTTCCTACCTTACATACTCAGTACTTTATTCGTACTGATGTCCTTTTATTTGTTGACGCTGCATGTCATGCTGCAGGTCCTGATAGACAGGTAGACGAAGCTCCCCCACCATAGTAGGCTACCCAGTTCAGCAGTTATTGGCGAGATCCCTTCTCCGGACTTGCCATGGTCTTGGTATGGTTATGGGTATGTCGGGGCCCTGTTCCGGCAATGTTTCAGCACTTATTTTCCTTTAGAGGCTCATAGATAGGTGTCGACTCATGAAAAGTTTGGATTGCCTTATCGACTAATTTTTGTTGTATAGTCTCTCATGGCAGCTTGTCAGCTAGTACCTTATACATAGCCTCATGATAGCCTTGTTGGCCCATGATATATATGTTCATGCCATTATCTGTCATTGTTGGTTGTTTAGGATTCATGTCTACCATTTATACTGATCTCATCGGCCCTTATAGATAATAAGAAAGGTTAGATAAAATGTGCGTTGGTGCTCGGCAAGTATGGCCCGAGTGCCAGTCATGGCCCTCCGGTTTGGGTCGTGAAAAACGTGGTATCAGAGCAAGTCTGTCCTAGTGGTCGTCTATGAGCCATGTCTAGTAGAGTCTTGGTTATGGATGTGTAGCGCGCCATATTTATAATCAGGAGGCTGCATGACATTTTGGGTTGTTACCTTTTTCCTGAATCTAGATCCTGCACAGAGCTGAGTCGTAAGTATTCGTCTCTAATATTCACCATGTTCTTTTCAACGATGCCCACGACTAGGAAGCAAGTGATTAGTAGACGCCTTGATACAGCTGCAGGAGAGGGTACCAGTCAGGTGCCTCCCACTAGAGCAGGCCAAAGTGAGCCTCAGAGTGAGATGCCATCTTAGACTTCATTTACTCCTTCTCCTCCAGAGGATATTAGAAGGCACCCAGCATCTCCAGTTCCTCCATCTGGTACTACAGACCAGGATATGCGGAGTGCGGTACAATTATTGACTAGCTTGGTAGCTTCTCAGGCTCAGAGGCGGAATACCGGAGCTGTTGATAAACCGGTTAGTGCGAGAGTTCGTGATTTTATTAATCTAGATCCTCCAGTGTTTACCGGGTCAGACCCCAAGGAGGACCCGTAGACTTTTATTGATCTGGTTCATCGTACACTGCAGGTTATGCACACTAGTGATATGGAGGCAGTAGAGTTGGCTTCTTATCGGTTACGGGATTTAGCAGTTTTCTAGTATGATAGTGGGAAAGATCCAGGGGTCCGAACGCTTCTTCATTTGTGTGGAAGAAATTTTCTGAGGCCTTTGTTCGTCACTACTTGCCAGTTGAGATACGACGAGCTAGAGCTGATAAGTTCTTGAACCTTCGACAGGGTAATATGAGTGTGCGAGAGTATAGTATGCAGTTTGATTCTTTAGCAAGGTATACTCCCTATATGGTGGCCGAGATGAGCGATAGGGCGTACTTGTTCGTAATGGATTGGGACCACATCTGATAAATGAGTGCACGACAGCCTCCTTGATAGAGGGCATGGATATTTCCCATATTCAGTCTTATGCCCAGAAACTAGAGGATTGTAAGCACCAGCATTGAGCAGGCAGGGAGTAGGGTAGGGACCAGCATAAGAGGGCGAGATTTGCAGGGTATTCTGGTGACTTCAGAGGTAGTATCAGGCCCCAGTCTTCGAGGAGTTTGGCGCCATCTGTAGCTAGTGCTCCTCCACGCTTTCAGAGGCCTTGGTATGATCAATTTACCTATTCTGGTTCAGGTCAGTGTTCACGGGCATCAGGCTCACAGTATCATAGGGATGCTAGTCAGACGAGAGCCCTAACACCTCGTTTTGATTAGTGCGACAAGGCCACGTTGGACTGTGCCATCGAGGTTCTGATGCATGCTATTCTTGTGGACAGCCTGGCCATATGATGCGGGATTGTCCTAACAGAAGAGGTGGTGGTATGGCTCAGCCGACTTGATCTGTGTCTGGTTCTTCCTCATCTGTTCCACCTCCAGCATAGGGTTTTCAGCAGTCGACAGGTCGTGATAGAGGTAGAGGTGCAGTGTCGAGTTCGAGTGGTACCCAAAATCGAAAATATGCTCTAGTAGGTTGACAGGATCTCGAGTCATCTCCGGATGTTGTTACAGGTATATTGTCTGTGTTTTCTTATGATGTATATGCGTTGATTGATCTGGGATCTACATTATCATATGTTACACCCTTTGTGGCTAATAAGTTTGGTGTCAAACCTGAATTAATAAGTAAACCACTTGCGGTATCTACTCTGATAGGAGAATCAGTGATTGCTAGAAGGGTATATGGAGGTTGTACCGTGATGATTTGTAGTCGTCAAACCTCGGCGAATTTATTTGAGTTAGAAATGGTTGATTTCGATGTGATAATGGGAATTGACTGGTTGGCCTCATGCTATGCAAATGTTGATTGTCGTACAAAGATGGTTAGGTTTCAGTTTCCTGGTGAACCCGTCATCGAATGGAAGGGGAACATTGCTACGGCGAAAGGTATGTTTATTTCCTATCTTAAGGCATGGAAGATGATCTCAAAGGGTTACATTTATCATCTCGTTCGCGGTAGGGATGCGGAGGCGAAGCCGCCTACTCTACAATCAATCCCCGTGGTCAATGAATTTCCAGATGTTTTCCCAGATGAACTCCCAGGTCTTCCTCCTCAAACGGAGATTGAGTTTAGCATTGATGTGTTTCCTGACACTCAACCGATCTCTATCCCTCATACAAGATGGCCTCGGCAGAGTTACGAGAGTTGAAGGTGCAGTTGAAGGACTTGCTGGATAAGGGCTTCATTAGGCCTAGCACTTCACCTTGGGGTGCGCTAGTCTTGTTCGTGCGAAAGAAAGACAGGTCGTTAAGGATGTGTATCGATTATCGACAGTTGAATAAGTTTACTATAAAGAACAAATATCCACTTCCAAGGATTGATGACTTGTTTGACCAACTCCAGGGTGCCAAGTATTTTTCTAAGATTGACTTACATTCAGGGTATCATTAGGTGAGGGTTAAGGAGAAGGATATTCCAAAGACGACATTCCAGACAAGATATGGGCACTTTGAGTTCTTGGTGATGTCGTTCGGGCTAACAAATGCCCCAGTAGCTTTTATGGATCTCATGAATAGTGTATTCAGGCCCTATCTTGATGTGTTCGTGATCGTGTTCATTGATGACATTCTGGTGTATTTTCGTTTGGAGGCGGAACATGCGGGCCACTTGAGGGTAGTATTACAGACCCTTCAGGATCGTAAGTTATATGCTAAACTCTCCAAATGTGAATTCTAGCTAAACTCAGTAGCATTCTTGGCCATGTGATATCTGACGAGGGTATTGACACTCAGAAGATTGATGCAGTGAAGAGTTGGCCAAGAACTACAACACCGTCAGAAGTCTGCAGCTTCCTGGGGCTAGCAGGATATTATAGGCGGTTTGTAGAAGGGTTTTCCTTTATGTCAGCACCATTGACTAAGTTAACACAAGCTACCAAGTTCCAGTGATCTGACGCTTGTGAACGTAGTTTTTAGGAGCTAAAGAATCGATTGACATCCGCACCAGTGCTCACTCTCCCAGAAGGAACTGAAGGTTATGTGGTATATTGTGATGCCTCAAATATAGGTCTGGGGTGCGTATTGATGCAACGTGGGAAGGTGAGTGCTTATGCATCAAGACAATTGAAGAAGCATGAAGATAATTACCCGACTCATGATTTGGAATTGGCAGCAGTAATATATGCTTTGAAGATTTGGCGGCACTACTTATACGGTGTCCATGTTGACATCTACACAGATCACAAAAGTTTACAATACATCTTCAAGCAGAAGGAGTTGAATATGAGGCAGCGTAGGTGGCTTGAATTACTGAAATATTATGATGTCGAGATATTGTACCATCCTGGTAAAGCCAATGTTGTGGCAGACGCTCTCAGTCGTAAGTCAATGGGAAGCCTAGTACACATTGAGGCAAGTAGACATGGGTTGACTAAAGAGCTTCATCAGCTAGCCAATATGAGAATCAGATTGTTAGACTCTGATGACTGAGTGTTACTATACAGAATACGTCATAATAATCTTTGGTAACCGAGGTAAAAGCACGACAATATGAAGATCCTACCTTAGTACAATTGAGAGAGAGTGTTCAGCAGTGAAAAATTACGGCTTTCGAGATCGGAGGAGATGGAGCACTAAGATACCAAGGCCGATTATGTGTGCCTAATGTAGCAGGGTTGCGAGAGAAAATTATGATTGAGATTCATCAGTCCCGATATTCCATCCATCCCGATTCGACAAAGATGTATCATGACATTAAGGAGCAGTATTGGTGGGATAACATGAAGAAGTCTATTGCAGAATTTGTAGCCCATTACCCTAATTGTCAACAAGTAAAGATTGAGCATCAGAAACCCGGTGGATTAATTCAGAATATAGAAATTCCGACTTGGAAATGGGAGGTGATTAATATGGACTTCATTCTTGGGTTACCTCGCTCTTATCATAAGTTTGACTCCATCTGGGTGATAGTTGATCGACTTACAAATGTGCCCATTTTCTGCCAGTTAAGACAACTTACACAACTGAAGATTATGCGAAATTGTATATCAAGGAGATTATTAGGCTTCATGGTGTGCCATTATCTATTATATCAGACCGATGAGCTCAATTTACAGCTAACTTTTGGAGGTCTTTTCAGAAGGGTTTAGGCACACAAGTGAATCTCAGCACGACATTCCATCCACAGACTGGCAGACTGGCTGAACGTACTATCCAGACACTTGAACATATGCTACAACCATGTGTTCTAGATTTCAAGGGGAACTGGGATGATCATCTGGCACTCATAGAATTCGCCTACAATAATAACTACCATTCTAGTAATAAAATGGCCCCGTACGAGGCACTATACGGGAGGAGGTGTAGATAATCAGTTGGATGGTTCAAAGCCAGTGAGACGGAATCATATGGACCAGATTTGATTCACCAAGCCATTGAGAAGGTGAAAGTCATACAAGAGCGACTGAAGGCGGTACAAAGCAGGCAAAAATTTTATTCCGATGTCCGACGTCGTGACCTGGAATTTGAGGTTAGTTATTGCGTTTTCCTGAAGATCTCGCCGATGAAGGGTGTTATGCGTTTTGGGAAAAAGGGTAAACTAAGTCCACAGTATATCGGACCGTACAAAATTTCTCGACGAATTAGACATGTTGCTTATGAGTTAGAATTAACATCCGAATTGGAATCTGTCCACCTGATATTCCATGTATCTATGTTGAGGAAATGTATTGGAGACCCTTCTCGAGTCGTCCCTGTCAAAGATGTACAAGTTACAAAGGATCTATCATATGAATAAATGCCAATAGATATATTAGATCAATAAGTCCGCAAGCCGAGAACAAAGGATGTAGCTTCCGTTAAAGTATTGTGGAGGAACAATAATGTCACGACCCAACCGGAGGCCCGCGACAGGGCACCTGACCCTGCTTGCAGAGCGCCGGTGTACCCCTCATATCTGCTATCTTACTTTCTTTGTCATCTACAAAGCCTGTCATACGCATGCAGTTTTGAACTACATCACAGTGGGCTGAAACGTCATACCATGACATAAACATACTTATATGCACAGTGTGCCAACGGGGCTACAGTGCAAAACTATACAACATAATACATATGCTGACAAGGCAATACAACTGTACATGAGCCAACCCAACACTGGTCTATACATACATTAACATTTGTCTATGCGCCTCTACAAGAACATACATTAAGCAACCTATATCGGAACAGGGCCCCGACATGCCCAACATATCTACACAGGGTGCATACCAAGGCTGTAGTAAGTCCGAAGGATGAATCTTGCTAATATCTGCTGAATCCGGATAGCCTACTGCTGTGGGGGAGCTCCGTCTATCAGTCTATTAGGACCTGCAGCACGACATGCAACATCCACAATAAAGGACGTCAGTACGGATAATGTACTGAGTATGTAAGACAGGAAAACATAATATAAGAACGATAGTATAAGCATCAGGATAGAAACATGTAACCTGTAATAAGTGAATTGCCTCTGAGGACAGCTAACCATGACCTATTCGTAGTGCTCATGTCTATAAACATAACTCTTATAACATTATCGTATACATGTTTATTATCATTATTTTCGCCTTATATTCACGCCTCTGTGGGCCTTCCGTTTCCATATACATTCATTGTTACCGTATACGTTCACATAATCGTTACCTCATACAATTACATACGCCTCCATGGGCTCATCATCATCATACGCCTCTGTGGGCTCATCATCATCATATGCCTCTGTGGGCTCATCATTATCATATCATAGCATATCTTACCCGGCCATACTAGGCGCGGTCATAACATACCCGACCTTCATTAGGCGCGGTCATAAGAATTAAATTACACATTTATAATACATTGCATGCTCATTCATAAAACGTGTTTCAAACCCTTTTTAGTGACATACGATGATTACCCTCTTTTTCTACATGTAATTAAGAATGTCTCTTTAACATGAACCTCATAATACTCACGGAATACCATCAACATTAATATCATAACAACAAGAGCAATTCTTCCTTAGAGGGAAGCAATACAAGTAACCTAACTTCTAGGAATAGAGTATTCTTTTGGGGCTCGTTCATAGCATTGTATTCAATAGGAATCATGCAAAAGAAAGAACGGTATGGTCTTACATACCTGGCGTTTACTGTGCCGGTTCTCAAGCTACGCAATGTGCCACAATTCCTTAGTCTACATTTAAGGAACAATCCAACCATTATTCACCAAATGTTATAACTATCGTCAATCATATTACTTCTAGTCATGCATGGTGCCTACCCACACCCCCTTTTTCCTCCTCTAAAACTCAATAACCATGGTTACTACACATGCAATTCGTTTACAACCCATAATACCCATGACCCATTCCGTGTAGCCATACGTATCTTGATTTCATGGTTTCTAGTCACCCTCCCATGAGTCCTTACAGGCATGCAACCTCCTTATCATGAAAGTCCAAGGGAAAATTACATGAAAGGGAGAAGTAACTTACCTTTCATGTGAATTATCTAACCCTCTTCTTCGATTCCTTGAATTCTAGGTCTTGCCCTCAATGTGGGTTCGTAGGAGGAGGAAGCTCAGCTAGGGTTTCTCTTTAGTTCTTTGATTTCTTGATTTCCTTCTTCGATTTGGAGTTTGGAAGAGAAGAAATTGGCTGTGTTGGTGTGGGGGCTTTGAGAGCGGTTGTTTGGGGCCTTCTACTATGCTTAAGCTTCAGAAAATGAAGAAGGAACGGGTTTGGGTCCCTTTTATAGGCCTGGCAATAAGTGGCACACGTGCCTGACATTTTTAGATTTGCGATCGCATATCCGCCGCAATTAGGACATGCGGTTCGCATTCTGGTCGCAAATCTCAACCCAGAATTCTGTTGCATTATGCGACGCAGAAGGGCCAGATTTGCGGTTCGCATTTTCAACAATGTGACCGCATTCTGGTCGCATTTCTGACGCGAGTCCAGCCCAGAACTCTGTTCCATTATGTGATGGAAGATGTCACATTTGCGATCCGCATTTGCATTATGCGGTTTGCATACTGGCCGCATTTTTGACACAATTTCAGCCAGAAATCTGTTTCAGTTTGCGATCCTGGTGTTGGATATGCGGTCCGCATTTGTGCTTTGCGGTCGCATATCCAGCTATGCGACACCTTTGCCCCTTTTTCTTAACTTTTGAACTATTTTCCGGGTTCTTAGGTCCTTATATGTAAACTGCTTCACAGCATATTCTAATGTACGAATTTACGGGTTGTGACAAATAACACGAAAGAAATGACATGGGAAGTAGAAGATGAGATGAAGTCTAAATACCTTTACCTGTTCAATGAAGATAACGAGGATGCCGGGGGAACACAGGACGCATTAGAAGGATAAACGTCTCTATGAGGTAAGCAATAACTTGAGAATACTCTTTCTTAATACAAAATGGTGATATGCAGATAATGTACGTATCTACAATGCTTTTGTCACGACCCAACCCGGAGGGCCGGGACTGGCACCGGACCCTACTCAACGGGCGTCGGCATACCTGCTATCTTACTTTCTTTGTCATCTATAAGGCTTTTCATACGCATGCAATTTCAAACAACATCATAATGGACTGAAACATCATACCATGACATAAACATACTTATATACATAATGTGCCAACAAGGCTGCAATGCAAAACTATAAAACAAAATACATTTGCCGACGAGGCAATACAACTGTACATGAGTCAACCCATTGTCTATACAAAACCCAACTCTTGTCTATGCATAAACTGACATTTGTCTATTAGCCTCTACAAGAACATACATAATACAACCTATGTCGGAACAGGGCCCCGACATGCCCATAATGCCTATACAAAATGCATACCAAGACTGTGGCAAGTCCGAGTATTGGATCTCGCCAATATCCATTAAACTGGATAGCCTACTGTGGTGGGGGAACTTCGTCCATCTGTCTGTCTGGACCTGCAGCACGACATGCAATGTCCACAAAATAAAGGACGTCAGTACAGATAATGTACTGAGTATGTAAGACGAGAAACATAATGTAAGAACAATAATAAGCATCGGATAAGAAACATAAAACCTGTACCATCTGAATGCCTCTGAGGGCGACAAACCATGTCATGCCTGACGTTCATATGCATATATATATATATATATATATATATATCCTTTTAAAAATCATCATACACATATATATATACGCCTCTGTGGGCCTCATCATCAACATATACATACGCCTCTATGGGCCTCCTAACCATCATGTACAACTGATCAGTGGTTGCACAATAGGTGCCTGCCCGGCCGACTATAGAACGGCACGGTGAAGTAAAATAGCTGTCATCTATAACGCGACTAAATAGAGTAAAATGTATATTTGCACAATAGGTGCCTGTCCGGCCGACTATTGCGCGGCTCGGTGTAGTGAAATAGATAATGCACGCTGGACTCATATGATTCATTCTATCATGGTGACGTAAGGTCGAAGAAATAATAACATATCAATCCTCCCATGAGAGGGGAAACAATATAAGTATTCCTAGATTCTAAGAATAGAGTATTCTTTGGGGCTCGTTGGTAGCATTGTATTCAATTAGAGTCGTGCAAAAGAAGAAAGGGACGGTCTTACATACCTGGTATTTCTTGTGTCAATTTCAAGCTACCCACGGTCACAATTTCCTTAATATACAGTGAAAGAAGCGATTCTATCGTTGTCCTCTAACATTATAGTTATAATCAGCCATAGCCCTAAATTTACATGGTGTTTCTCCACACCCTTCTTCCCCCAAAACTCCACAACAATGGTAGTAAGACATGCAACCCAAAACATTTAGAGCTTACTCCATTTTCAGTGATTGACTTCAACCTAGGGCTCACATTATGCATAAAACGAGCTTCCAAGGATTCTTAGGAAAAGAATACATGAAAAGAGGGTGGTGACTTACCTTGCATGTGGATTATCTATCCTTCTTCCTTGATTCTTCAATTCCTAGGTCTCACTCCCAATTATGGCTTGAAATAAGGAGAAATCGGTTAGGGCTTTTCTCCAATACTTCAATTTCTAGATTCTTTCTTCAATTTAGAACTTGAAAGGAGAAGAAATTGGTTGAAATTGTGTGGGACTTGAGAAAGGGTCGCAGGGGGTCTTCTTCTATATTTGAGTTTCAGAAAAATGAAGAAAGAACTGGGTTGGATCCCTTTAATAGGTCTGTCAATAAGTGACACACGTGTCTGACGTCTGTCAAATCTGCGGTCGCATTTCTGCCGCAAAAACAACATGCGGTTCGCATTTTGGTCGCACATTTCTGCCCAGAAATCTGTCACACTATGCGATGCAGAGGGTGAAATTTGCGGTTCGCATTTTCAACAATGCGACCGCATTCTGGCCGCATTCCTGACATTGATTTCAGCCCAGAACTCTGTTACACTCTGCGACATAGGAGGTCAGATTTGCGGTCCGCATTTCCAGTATGCGGTCGCATACTGGCCGCATTTCTCACACAAATTTCAGCCCAGAAATCTGTTCTAGTTTGTGGTGCATTATGTAAAATATGCGGTCCGCATATCATAAATGCGATAGCATAGTCGACCGCATATTCTGACATAAGTCCTAGCCCAAGACTCTGCCTTGTTCTGCGATCTTAGTGCGAGAAATGCGGCTCGCATGTGGGGTTTGCGATAGCAAACCCAGCTTTGCGAAGCCCTTTGCTCTTTTCTTGACTTTTTGAACTATTTTCCAGGTTCTTAGGCTCTTATATGTAAACTATCTTACCACGAAATCTAACATACGAATTTACGGGTTGTAACACTCTCCCCCCCCCCCCCC
>MCJB01001581.1:149999-162033 GCA_002018475.1 Nicotiana obtusifolia
CCAGGAACATTCGTCCTCGAATGTGAGGGTCTACGGGGATTCTATTCATTGTGGAGCATTTGACACGAGTACGGTTCTATAAGAGTATACAAACTTAGGGACATGTATATTATCAGCATATTATCATCTGTAATAATGAAGAGTATCTCAAGTTCCTATTTACCTCGTAAGGATGTTTCTCCTTTCAATGCGTTATGCATTTCTTCGGCATCCTCATTATCTAAGTTCTGGAACAGGTACGGATATTTGGACTTCATCTCTTCCTCTGCCTCCCATGTCATTTCTTCTGTATGTTTTTTCTTCCACAATACCTTAACGGATGCCATATCCTTTGTTCTTATCTTGCGGATTTGTCGGTCTAATATAGTCACTGGTATTTCTTCATTTGTTAGATCCTCTGTAATCTGTATGTCTTGGATGGGGACGACCCGAGAAGGATCTCTGATACATTTCCTTAACATAGATACATGGAATACCGGATGGAGAAATTACAATGCGGATGACAGTTCTAACTCATAAGCAACATGTCCAATCCGTCGAAGGACTTTGTACGGACCGATATACCTTGGGCTCAGTTTACCCTTCTTCCCGAAGCGCATGACACCCTTCATTGGTGAGACCCTCAGGAATACCCAATCACCAACCTCAAACTCCAAATCACGACGTCGAACATCAGAATAGGACTTTTGCCTGCTTTGTGCTGTTTTTAATCGTTCCTATATTACCTTTACCTTCCCAATGGCTTGGTGGATCAAATCTGGCCCATATAACTCGGTTTCACCGACTTCGAACCATCCAATTGGTGATCTACATTTCCTCCCGTATAGTGCTTCGTACGGAGTCCATTTTAATATTGGAGTGGTAACTGTTATTGTAGGCAAACTTTATAAGTGGAAGATGGTCATCCCAGCTCCCCTTGAAATCGAAGACACATGCTCGTAGCATATCTTCCAGCGTCTGAATGGTACGTTCAGCCTGTCCGTCAGTTTGCGGATGAAAAGCTGTGCTGAGATTCACCTGTGTGCCCAAACCTTTCTGAAAAGATTTCCAAAAGTTAGATGTGAATTGGGCTTCTCGGTCTGATATAATAGACACCGGCACACCATGAAGTCTAACAATTTCCTTGATGTACAGCTTTGCATAATCTTCAGCTGTGTAGGTTGTCTTAGCTGGCAGAAAATGGGCACATTTTGTAAGTTGATCAACTATCACCCAAATGGAGTCGAACTTACTACTGGAGCGAGGTAACCCAACAATGAAGTCCATGTTAATCACCTCTCATTTCCAAGTTGGAATCTCTATATTCTGGAGCAATCCACCGGGTTTCTGATGTTCTATCTTTACCTGTTGACAATTGGGACACTGGGCTACAAATTGTGCAATCGACTTCTTCATGCTATCCCACCAATACTGCTCTTTGACATCATGATACATCTTTGTCGAACCAGGATGGATGGAATATCGGGATTGATGAATTTCCTGCATAATCTTCTCTCGCAACCCTGCTACATTAGGCACACATAATCAGCCTTGGCATCTCAATGTTCCATCTCCTGCAATCTCAAAAGCTAAAGTTTTACCCTGTTGAACGCCCTCTCTCACTCGTATCAAGGTGGGGTCTTCATATTGTCGTGCCTTCACCTCGGCTACGAGAGATGATTCTAATGTATTTTGCATGGTGATACCCCCGTCCTCAGAGTCTAACAATTTGATTCTCATATTGGCCAGCTGATGAAGCTCCTTAGTCAAATCCCTTCTACCCGCTTCGATGTGTACTAAGCTTCCCATTGACTTACGACTGAGGGCGTCTGCCACAACATTGGCTTTACCCGGATGATACAATATTTCAACGTCGTAGTCTTTCAGTAATTCGATCCAACGTCGTTGTCTCAAATTTAGCTCTTTCTGACTGAAGATGTATTGCAAACTTTTATGGTCTGTGTAGATGTCAACATGGAGACCTTATAGATAGTGTCGCCATGTCTTCAAAGCATATATTACTACAGCCAATTCCAAATCATGGGTTGGATAATTCTTTTTCATGCTTCTTCAATTGTCTCGAAGCATAAGCAATCACCTTCCCATGCTGCATCAATACACATCCCAAACCTATGCCGGAGGCATCACAATATGCCACATAACCTTCAGTTCCTTCGGGAAGAGTAACAACTGGAGCGGATGTTAATCGATTCTTCAGCTCCTGAAAACTCTGCTCACAAAAATCAGACCATTGGAATTTGGTAGCTTTCTGGGTCAGCTTAGTTAATGGTGCCGATATAGAAGAAAACCCTTCTACAAACCGCCTATAATATCCTGCTAACCCCAAGAAGCTACGGACTTCTGATGGCGTTGTAGGTCTCGGCCAATTCTTAACTGCATCGATCTATTGAGTATCGACACTAATACCCTCATCAGATATCACATGGCCTAAGAATGCTACTGAGTTCAGCCAAAATTCACATTTGGAGAGCTTTGCATATAACTTGTGATCCTAAAGGGTCTGCAATACTATCCGCAAGTGGCCCATATGTTCTGCCTCTGAACGGGAATATACTAGAATATCATCAATGAACACAACTACGAACACATCAAGATAGGGCCTGAATACTGTATTCATGAGATCCATGAAAGTAGCCAGGGCATTTGTTAGTCCGAACGACATTACTAGGAACTCAAAATGCCTATATCTGGTCCGGAAAGCTATTTTCAGAATATCTTTCTCTTTGACTATCAACTGAAAATACCCTGAACGTAAGTCAATCTTGGAAAAGTTCTTGGCTCCCTGGAGTTGGTCAAACAGGTCATCAATCCTTGGAAGTGGATATTTGTTCTTTATGGTAACGTTATTCAACTGACGATAATCGATACACATCCTCAATGACCCGTCTTTCTTTCGTACAAACAAGACTGGCGCACCCCAAGGTGAAGTGCTAGGCCTAATGAAGCCTTTATCCAGCAAGTCCTTCAACTGTACTTTCAACTCTCGCAATTCTGCTGGGGCCATTCTATATGGAGGGATAGAAATTGGGTGAGTATCAGGCAATACATCAATGCCAAACTCAATTTCCCTTTCGGGAGGAAGACCGGGGAGTTCATCTGGAAAGACATCTGAAAATTCATTGACTACAGGAATTGATTGTAGAATAGGCGACTTCGCCTCCGCGTCCATAACGCGAACGAGATGGTAAATGTAACCTTTGGAGATCATCTTTCTTGCCTTAAGGTA
This sequence comes from Nicotiana obtusifolia, assembly GCA_002018475.1. Classification (NCBI taxonomy): domain Eukaryota; kingdom Viridiplantae; phylum Streptophyta; class Magnoliopsida; order Solanales; family Solanaceae; genus Nicotiana; species Nicotiana obtusifolia. The sequence goes on from MCJB01001581.1 coordinate 153,226, forward strand.
GGAAATAAACCTACCTTTCGGGTAGCAATGTTTCCCTTTCATTCAAGGATGGGTTCACCAGGAAATTGAAATCTAACCATCTTTATATGACAATCAACACTTGCATAGCATGATGCTAACCAATCCATTCCCATTATTACATCAAAATCAACCATTTCTAATTCAAACAAATCTGCCAAGGTTTGACGACTACAAATCGTCACAGTGCAACCTCTATATACTCTCTTGACAACCACGTAATCTCCTATTGGAGTAGATACCGCAAATGGTTTACTTATTAATTCAGGTTCGATATCAAACTTATCAGCCACAAGGGGTGTAACATAAGATAATATGGACCCGGGATCAATCAATGCATATACATCATGAGAAAGCACTGATAATATACCTGTAAGGACATCCGGAGATGACTCAAGATCCTATTGACCTGCTAGAGCATATAAGCGATTTTGAATACCACTTGAGCTTGGTACAACACCTTCACCTCTACCATGACCTGCTAGCTGCTGAAAACCCCGTGCTGGAGGTCGAATTGATAAGGAAGAACCAAACACCGATCCAGTCGGCTGAGCCATACCACCATCTCTTCTACTAGGACAATCCCGCATCATATGGCCAGGCAGTCCGCAAGAATAACACGCGCCAGAACCTCGACGTCATAGTCCAGAATGGGCTCTGCCACACTGACCACAATGTGGTGTTAGGGGTCTTGTCTGGCTAGTATCCCTGTGATGTTGCGAGCCTGATGCCCGCGAACTCTGACCTGGACCCGAATGGGTAAATTGGTCATATCGAGGTCTCTGAAACTGTGGAGTTGCACTAGTTACAGGTGGTGCCGAACTCCTCAAAAATTGGGGCCTGCCACTGCTTCTGAAGTCACCAGAATACCCCGCAAACCTCGTCCTCTTATGCTGACCCCTATCCTGCTCCTTGTCTGCTCTTTGCTGGCGCTTACGATCCTCTAATGTCCGGGCATAAGCCTGAATACGAGAAATATTCATGCCCTCTATCAAGGATGCTGTCGTGCACTCATTTATCAGGTGTGGTCCCAATCCGTTCACAAACAAATGAACCCTATCCGCCATCTCGGCCACCATGTGAGGAGAATACCTTGCCAAGGAATCAAACTGCATGTTGTACTCCCGCACGCTCATATTACCTTATTTAAGGTTCAAGAATTTATCAGCTTTGGCTCGTCGTACCTCAACCGGTAAATAGTGACGAAGAAATGCCTCAGAAAATTCATTCCACACAGGTGGGGGAGCATTTGGACCCCTGGATCTCTCCCAACTATCATACCAGAAAATTGCTAGGTCCCGTAACAGGTAAGAAGCCATTTCCACTACCTCCGTATCACTAGCATCCATAACTCGCAGGGTGCGATGGATCTGATCAATAAAAGTCTGCGGGTCCTCCTTGGGATCAGACCCGGGAAACACTGGAGGATCAAGATTAATAAAATCTCGAACTCTCGTACTAACCGGTCCATCAGTAGCATCGGTGTTTTGCCTCTAATCCTGAGAAGCTACCAAGCTAGTCAGCAATTCTACTGCAGTCCTCAAGTCCTAGTCTGTGGCACCAGATGAAGGGACTGGAGCTGCTGGGTGGCTTCTAATATCCTCTGAAGAAGGAGGAGTAGATGAGGTCCGAGAAGGCATCTCACTCTGAGGCTCACTTTGGCCTTATCTAGCTTCGGGCACCTGACTGGTACCCTCGCCCGCATCTGTATCAAGCCGTCTATTACTTGTTCACTTTAAAGTCAAAGTCATCGCTGAAGGAACACAAGGCGAATGTTAGAATTGAATACTTACAACTCAGCTCTGCGCACGATCTAGATTTAGAAAAGAGGGTAACATTCCTAAATGTCAGGCAGCCTCCTGATTATAAAATGTGGCGCGCTACACACCCATAATCAAGACTCTACTAGACACGGATCATAGACAATCCCTAGGACACGACCTGCTCTGATACCAAGTTTGTCACGACCCAACCCGGAGGGCCGCGACTGGCACGGGACCCTACTCAACGGGCGCCGGCGTACCTGCTATCTTACTTTCTTTGTCATCTATAAGGCTTGTCATACGCATGCAATTTCGAACAACATCATAATGGACTGAAACATCATACCATGACATAAACATACTTATATACATATTGTGCCAACAAGGCTGCAATGCAAAACTATACAACAAAATTCATTTGCCGATGAGGCAATACAGCTGTACATGAGTCAACCCATTGTCTATACAAAACCCAACTCTTGTCTATGCATAAACTGACATTTGTCTATGAGACTCTACAAGAACATACATAATACAACCTTCGTCGGAACAGGGCCCTGACATTGCCCATAATGCCTATACCAAATGCATACCAAGATTGTGGCAAGTCCGAGGAATGGATCTCGCCAATATCCACTGAACTGGATAGCCTACTGTGGTGGGGGAACTTCGTCTATCTGTCTGTCCGGACCTGCAGCACGACATGCAGCGTCCACAAAGTAAAGGACGTCAGTACGGATAATGTACTGAGTATGTAAGACAGGAAACATAATGTAAGAACAATAATAAGCATCGGATAAGAAACATACAACCTGTACCATCTGAATGCCTCTGAGGGCGACTAACCATGTCATGCCTGACGTGCATATGTATATATATATATATCCTTTTGAAAATCATCATACACATATATATATATATATACGCTTCTGTGGCCTCATCATCATCATATACATGCGCCTCTGTGGGCCTCCTCATCATCATACCCAACTGATCAGTGGTTGCACAATAGGTGCCTGCCCGGCCGACTATAGTGCGGCGCGGTAAAGTAAAATAGCTTTCGTCTATAACGCGACTAAATAGAGTAAAACATATATTTGCACAATAGGTCCCTGCCCGTCCGACTATAGCGCGGCGCGGTAAAGTAAAATAGTTGTCGTCTATAACGCGACTAAATAGAGTAAAACATACATTTGCACAATAGGTGCCTGCCCGGCCGACTATAGCGCGGCTAGTTGTAGTGAAATAGATAATGCATGCTGGACTCATATGATTCATTCTATCATGGTGACGTAAGGTCGAAGAAATAATAACATATCAATCCTCCCAGGAGAGGGGAAACAATATAAGCATTCCTAGCTTCTAAGAATAGAGTATTCTTTGGGGCTTGTTGGTAGAATTGTATTCAATTATAGTTGTGAAAAAGAAGAAAGGGACGGTCTTACATACCTGGTATTCCTTGCGCCAATTTCAAGCTATGCACTGTCACAATTTCCTTAATCTACAGTGAAAGAAGCGATTCTATCATTATCCTCTATCATTATAGTTATAATCAGCCATAGCCCTAAATTTACATAGTGTTTCTCCACACCCTTCTTCCTCCAAAACTCCACAACAATGGTAGTAAGACATGCAACCCAAAACATTTACAACTTACTCCATTTTCAGTGATTGACTTCAACCTAGGGCTCACATTATGCATAAAATGAGCTTCCAAGGATTCTTAGGAAAAGAATACATGAAAAGAGGGTGGTGACATACCTTGCATGTGGATTATCTAGCCTTCTTCCTTGATTCTTCAATTCCTAGGTCTCACTCCCAATTAGGGCTTGAAAGAAGGAGAAATCGATTAGGCTTTTCTCCAATTCTTCAATTTCTAGATTCTTTCTTCAATTTAGAACTTGAAAGGAGAAGAAATTGGTTGATGTTGTGTGGGACTTGAGAAAGGGTCGCAGGGGGTCTTCTTCTATGTTTGAGTTTCAGAAAAATGAAGAAAGAACTTGGTTGGACCCCTTTTATAGGTCTGTCAATAAGTGACACATGTGTCTGACGTCTGTCAAATCTACGATCGCATTTCTGCCGCAAAAACGACATGTGGTTCGCATTTTGGTCGCACATTTCTACCCAGAAATCTGTCACACTATGCGATGCAGAGGGTCAAATTTGCAGTTCGCATTTTCAACAATGCGACTGCATTTTGGCCGCATTCCTGACGTTGATTTCAGTCCAGAACTCTGTTACACTCTGCGACACAGGAGGTCAGATTTGCGGTCCGCATTTCCAGTATGCGGTCGCATACTGGCCGCATTTCTCACACAAATTTCAGCCCAGAAATCGATTCCAGTTTGCGATGCATTATTTAAAATATGTGGTCCGCATATCATAAATGCGATAGCATAGTCGACCGCATTTCTGACATAAGTTCTAGCCCAAGACTTTGCCTTGTTCTGCGATCTTAGTGCGAGAAATGCGGCTCGCATGTGGGCTTTCCGATAGCAAACCCTGCTTTGCGAAGCCCTTTTCTCTTTTCTTGACTTTTTGAACTATTTTCTGGCTTCTTAGGCTCTTATATGTAAACTATCTTACCACGAAATCTAACATACGAATTTATGGGTTGTAACAACTTTGTATAGCTTTGTAAGGCCATAGGTTGTGTTTAACTTCTTGCAAGTTTGGCTAGTGTCCATTTTATAGAGGAAACTCAGCCGCAAATTGTCGTAAGAAATCCACGAGGAGTTAGACTCACCGTAAACCCTTACATTCAAGGACGAATGTTCCTAAAGGGGGGAGGGTGTTACAACCCATATTTGCATACGTTAGATTACGCCGTAAGTTAGTCTACGTAGGTCCGAGAAGAGATTATCTTTGAGATGATAAGAATGTAGTCCTATTGGTCTTAAATGATACAAGAGTGTATAAGAGTGTTTAACAAGTACTAGAAGTCAAACGAGTTATGAAACAAAAGTCGACAAAAGTTGTCGCAACTTACGTTCATAATTTTACTTATACTTTAGGTCAAATGTCACTAAGATTTTCTCCCAATTTACTTTGAATTACAGGGTGATCTACCCACCAAATTTAATATCTATGAATCTAGTTTCTAACACATAAAACTGTTTGTCGGTACGATATCCGAGGTGAGAGATATTCGCATTTTCGGGAGACTGCGCCGAGCAGCTCTCTATGGGGCCCACATAGGCGGTTAAGACATATGGATATATATAACATGCCTCAACCCTGTTTTAAGTCATTATTTTTCAGTATATGAAGACCTTAGAACCCTAAGAACACTCTCTCAAGGTTCTCTCATGATGTTTTTTGGGCTGTTTGGTGATTGTGTGAACTTGTGGGAAGTCATATAAATAGGGGAGGTGCTGTCCGTTTCATCGTAAAATAGGTTACAGTTGATACATAATAGTTATGACGCTTATACGATAACGATAGTGTCATTTCTCTTATTGTATACTAAGGAGTCGTGGTATTTTCATAGCTTGAGATTGGGCAGTATATACAACGCATGTGAGGCTATCCCTTTCCTTTTTTTGCACGACTTTGATTGTGCGTAATATAATGAACGAGCTTCCAAAGATACTCCACTCTTAGAGGCTAGCAGTACTTACATTGTTTCCCTTCTTATGGAATGATTGATATTGATGTTACTTCTCTTATTGTTATGTTATCAATGTTGTTGGTACTTCCTAATTCTTATAAGATTCTTGATGTGGATTTAGTCCTAAAAACTTGTACGGAGGATACCGACCTTATGTCACTCTGAAAAGTTCAAAATGTGATTCCAATGAGTCCAACACACATCATATATATGTATCTACTTTACTCTACCAAGCCGCACTATAGTTGGCCGGGTACGGCACCTATTATGCAACCACTGATCAGTTGGGTTTTACCGAGCTCTAGGTGGCCGGGTACGATTCTACCGAGCCTTATGATGGCCGGGTACGTTTTTACCGAGCCTATTAAGGCGGGGTACGATATGATGATAATGATGCCCACAGAGGCGTATGTTTCAAAAGTTTATGTGTGTGTGTGTGTGTATGTATATATATATATATATATATATATATATATCATGCATTCATGTCAGTAGCCCTCAGAGGCACCTAGATATTACAGGTTGTATATTCTCTATCCCTATTTACATTATTGTCTTTACTTATGCTTTCCTGCCTTACATGCTCAGTACTTTATTTGTACTAACGTCCTTTTATTTGTGGACGCTGCATGTCGTGCTGCAGGTCCTATAGACAGGTAGGCGAAGCTCCCCCACCCTAGTAGGCTGCCCAGTTCAGCAGTTATTGGCGAGATCCCTTCTCCGGACTTGCCGTTGTCTTGGTATGCATTTTTGTTATAGATATTATGGGTATGCCAGGGCCCTGTTCTGGCAATGTTTCAGCACTTATGTTCCTTTAGAGGCTCATAGACAGTGTCGACTCATTTTTGTTTAGATTGCCTTGTCGACTAATTTTTATTGTATAGTCTCTCATGGCAGCTTGTCAGCTCGTACCTTATACGTAGGCTCATAACAGCCTTGTCGGCCCATGATATATATGTTCATGCCATTATCTGTCATTGTTGGTTGTTTAGGATTCATGTCTACCATTTATACTGATCTCATCGGCCCTTATAGATAACAAGAAAGGTTAGATAAAATGTACGTCGGTACTCGGCAAGTATGGCCCGGGTGCCAGTCATGGCCTGCCTCAGGGTTTCTCCCGAGGCCGTGATTAGGACAACTCCGAGCCCGGACCCTTTATCATTGGATGCTCCATCAGTGAACAGGGTCCAAACTCCTGATGTCGTCTCCGACACCATCACCGCTTCTTTCGCAGCCAAAGGTAGTAGCCCGGGACTGAAATTGGCCATGAAGTCGGCCAAAAATTGTGATTTGATCGCGATTCTGTGCTTATATTCAATATCTAATTCACTAATTTTAATTGCCCATTTGGCCAACCAACCTGAAAACTCAATTTTGTGGAGGACATTCCGCCCGGGAAATGTTGTCACCATGGCTATCGGGTGGCACTGGAAATAAGTCCTAAGCTTTAGAGAGGCGACTGTGAGAGCTAAGGCTAGTTTTTCTAGGAGCGGATAACGAGTTCGCTCCCGACAAGATTTTGCTAACTTAATAAAAAGGAGATTGCGTACCTTCGTCCTCCCGAGCTAGAACAACACTTACCGTTATCTCCGAGATTGCTAAGTATATCAGCAATTGTTCGCCTTTCTCCAATTTTGATAATAGAGGAGGGCTTGATAGATAACATTTCAAGTCTTTTAAGGCCTGTTGGCATTCTGGAGTTTATTCAAAGTTATTCTTCTTCTTTTGAAGCGAGAAGGAGTGATGACATTTTCTCGATGACCAAGAAATGTACCTTCTTAGAGCGCCCAATCTTCCAGTTAGCCTTTGAACTTCTTTTACGCTTGTCAGCTAGTCTGGGATGTCCTCGATGGATTTGATCTTATCGAGATTGACCTCGATCCCTCTTTATGACACCAGGAAACCCAATAATTTACCGAAGCTAATTCTGAACACGCATTTTTCGAGGTTGAGCTTCATGTTGTGCTTTCTTAAGATATCGAATGTTTTTTGGAGGTGTTTTATATGGTCACCTGCATTCAAATACTTGACCAGCATATCATCTATGCATACTTCCATTGTTTTACCTTCTTAATTTTCAAACATCCTGCTCACAAGCTTCTGTTAAGTGGCTCTACCATTTTTAAGCCGAAGGGCATCACATTATAACAATATGTTCCAAAGTTCATTATAAACGAACTTTTTTCCGAATCCTCCGGATTCATCTTAATTTGATTGTACCCGAAATAGGCATCGAGGAAACCCATTTACTCGTGTCCGCCCGTGGCGTCAATCATTTGATCGATGTTCGGCTGCGGGAATAAGACTTTCGGGCTCGCTTTATTCAAGTCCTTATAATCTACGCACATTCGATATTTATTATTCTTTTTCGGAACTACAACTACATTAGCTAGCCAGTCGGGATACTTTGCCTCTCTAGTTGAACCGATGTCAAGTAATCCAGTTACCTCTTCTTTTGACAAACCTTTTTCTGACTTCGGGTATTGAGCGCTTCTTCTGCCTCACTTAGGTCCAGGCTTAGCTTGTGCACGGCCACCTCTAGTGGGATACCTCTCATATCCGCATGCGACCATGTGAAACAATCAACGTTAGCTTTAAGGAAGTAATTAAATCCTAACCCGAGCTCGGGGTTGAGTCCTGTCCCTAAGTGGAATATTCTCTATAGGAGTTTTTCGACAAAGCCACTTGTTCGAGTTCTTCAGCAGCGGACTTGGTCGAGTCTGTTTCTTCCGGAACCTAAAAGTATCTCTGTACCTGGTGGGATTCTGACGACTCCTCCTCTTTGTCATCTTCGCTCGGTTCGGGAGTAGGTGTCGGTCCCTGTAATTGCTATGTGTTGAGTTCCTTTCCTTTACTGCTAGAAATCGATACCACGTTTATTTCCCTTGCTGCCTGTTGATCCCCTCTTATTTGTTTGATTCCCTCAAGAGCCGGAAATTTCAGCATTTGATGATATGTTGATGGCACGACTTTCATCTCATCTATCCATGGTCTGCGGAGAATTATGTTATAGCACATGTCACTATCAACCACTTCAAATATGGTGGTCTTTGTGACTCCTTTGGCATTCCGGGGCAGCAAGATCTCCCCCCGGGTTGTCACACTCGCTAAGTTGAACCTAGTGAGGAGCTTTGTTGCCGGAATTATCCTTCCGGTAAATTTGGTTTGTTCCATCACCCTCCATTGAATGATATTGGATGAACTTCCTGGGTCAACCAAAACACGTTTAATTTTGAAATCTAGAACGTTAAGAGAAATTACCTGGGCATAGTTGTACGATAAAATAAGTCCATCGGTATCTTCTTCCGTGAAGGTAATGTCATCTTCGGCGACTTGTCGGAGTCTCTTGCTATGAGTCACTGATGCCTTTGTCTTCTTGGCTGCCAAGAAATTTACACCATTGATCTCGTTCCC